>JAIPMN010019970.1:2946-23584 GCA_020650975.1 Apostichopus californicus
GGGGCTATATGATACTAGATAACATGGCCATAGTATACAAATCGTAAGAGATTGTAGCCGCGAGGCTACTGGGGGAAATCAGTCATTTAGTAAAATTCATACCACTGTGGGTCTCTTAATGGTGGCATACTCCTATTAGAGTCGATATCAATCCGCCTGAGTTCTCTCCCTCAGGAAAAGTGCCGAAAAGCTATCTTTTATTGATATGTTATCAAACAGCAATGTTCTTGTTTTGATTTTGTGGCTTGGATGTCGGAGACCACAATATGGAGGTATATATTGTGCGAAATCTGGGTCAATTGATGCAATTTTAGACTACTTTAGTCATTTCAAAGAGCACCATACGAAAATGGTTTAATAGTGAGTGGAAGGCTTTCTTGACAAGGAACGAAATGGTCGGGCTCTCATAGCTAATAACTTACATGGACAAGATACGTTAAGTTGGAAAGTGACATGAATGGTCAGTTTTAGCTGTCCAGTGATGGTTAGGATTTAGTGCGTGAGGACTTATAGTGACTCAAAGAGGACTTATAGAGACTTGTAGAGGACTTACAGAGACATAGAGACTTATAGAGGCTTATAGAGACAGAGACAAGGACTTATAGAGACCACATCACTTTGACGATTTAGTGTGTATGGTGTATCAATGGGGTGGTGGGGTCCGGGGGAGGGGGTATTGGGGGAACTACATGGAGTATGCTATACACCTAGTGTGGTATGTGAGAAGTAGAAAGGTGTGGGATAAATCGGGTGGGTTTGGGGAGGGGGAGGGGAAATATCATAGGAATGATCTCCTATTTTGTGTTACATATTACAAAATCCCCAAATACTCACTGCAGTGGATATATCAGGTTTTTTTCAGTTTTTTTTTTATGTGATGAACATCCTAGTTGTGGTTAAAACATGTTACCCTTACGGGTAAACATAGTACTTACACCAAATTTAAAGTTTTACTTTAGGCTGAATTATAGTCTCGAAAAGTCACAGTCAAAGAAAGGCGGGAAGCAAATGTAAGCATTGGTAAAGAAAGGATTGGAATGACGTTATCGAACCAAGATCACCCACTTTGAATGACCAAGAGGAAGAGTACCCTAGAACCACCCATCCAACCTGGTCATATCTGCTCATCTCCCCCCCCCCTTCCCCCTCCACCGGTCCTTTCTCTCACCTAACGATGCAATAATTCCTCCAGAACAGAGATCACTTGACAAATATGGCATACGAGAAGCAAAGACATCCTCCGATCCGGAGGGGGAAACAAATACTAAAGGGAGATTGATTCAATGTTCCTTCGTAACAAAAGATGTAATTATCTCCATCTCAAATAATATATAAACATTGTTACTGAAACCAAAGGTTATAAAACAATATGTACATTTTAAGCAGTTGCATAATACATATATACAAATGTACACCTTTTCAAGAAAACATGAAAAGGTCAACACAATTAGAAAAAAACAGTCTTGATGTCAGTGATGTGCAACTTCAAAAATTCACCCATGATACAAACTTTGACAATTTCAGGTATCTCTATCTTGGAAACGCTACGTAGCAAATTTTTCGCAAAAATTTCCATCAACAGGATGCTCGAAAAATGATTCCTTTCTGATCAGTCAAAATTTTACAATTCCCCTACAGCCTAACTTCCTTTTAATTTTGTAATTTTTAACTTAATTTTGACTCCTGAAGGAATTAATTTTATTGCTAACACCCCCCCACTTTTTTTCTTTTTCTTTTTTTTTTGATTGTCATTTCAAGAACAACATTTTCAAATCCAACATTTGATTGTCATTTCAAACAGCAAAGAAAAAAATTTCGAAATTATTAGTTGGAATTGATTGAGTGCTTCTTGCGTGAATGTAGTAGGTACTTTCAAAACTTCAAATGTCACGAAAAAAAAATCTGAATCTGAAATGAATTGCAAGTTGTCAGCCGAGGGAGGTCTTCCGTGGAAATGATACGTGAACCTGACACCGCTGAAGTGGTAAATTAAGGAAGCAAAAGTTTATCAGATGGACACAATGTTGCTAATTTTTTGGAGATCGCCCAGGAGCAGTCGCAGTCTCTTCCTGGTGACGATTGGATCTTCCGATGCGGCGTTCCATCCCGAGGCACTGCTGGCAAACGTCTTCTCTAATTCTGAACGAGACACGAAAAGGAACGAGAGAATAAAAAATGAAAAAAAAGGTTGTTAAACTTGAGAGTGCAAAAGAAGAACCCATTATTGCAAAATTGCAATATTCTGTCCTTTTGCATACAAAATAAGCTTAAAATGATATTTTAAGTTTTAATAGGTTTCGCAAGAAAAAATTACTTTTCATGAACTAGTGAAAGATTGTCTTCAATTGCCTGCTTGTCTTATCGAGTCCTTTTAGTATAAAACGAAATAACGAACGAAAATTTTTGATATTTAAATAGACCTTGCAACAAAAATGTCTTCACGGAACAGTGAGAGGTTGTCTTCAGTTGACTCCTTATAAGGCAAGAATACTTGAAAAACAACAGATGGATGTAGACTTTAAATTTTTATTTTTGAACAGATTTTGCAAAACAACATGTCTTCACTGACCAATTTTTTTTTTTAAATAAGTGATACTTTGTCAATTTATGCAACTGGCAATCAAGCTGAAAACGTCTATGTCCATGAAGGAAAAAATATTTCTATAAAAAAAAGTTGTATTTTGAACAAACTTTAGAGCCCAGAGAATAACACCAGCTAAACAAACATTCCAAATGTATCCAATTTCAAAAGACAAGTTTATAATAGCTTAAAAATAGGTTCTGAAAAACATCTATCCCTCATGACATCACAAAGCCATTACTGTGATCCAACTTCCTGGAGTAGTTGGAGAAAGTTTTAGTTGGTCAAAATAATTTACATTCAATCTCAAGTTTGGGACAAGATATTGATATGAGATTTTCAACTAACATTTTGGAATATTTTCCCTTCATTTTAATGTTTTACTTTAGGTTTCGGTAAGTTTGTGTGTCACCAAAAGATCCTTCTAACAGTCAGTTTGCAAAATCGACTGTTTGTGAATCCATTCATCAAAAACAGCACTTGTCCTAGAATGTCCCCAAAACAGCACCAACTTGTAACATTGTTTTATGAGACAAGACAGGACCCCAATCACAAACAGCAGAATTGAGCTGACTTACTTTCTACTTCCATTTCGATAAGCGTCAATCTCTCTGACAACTGGTTGTGTAGAGTGTTGATGTGTCGTAGCAGATAAGCCTGGGAGAGTTCGACGGTAGGTTCTTGAACTACGACCTCTGACTTCATGGGTTGACCTGGAGTTGACCTTCCTGGTGCTGGCGAAGATGAACTTGACTCCTCCTTCACCTGAACATAGAGAAATAAATAAATATAAAAGTGAAATGAATTGGGGGGTTTTCTCTCTATATATTTAAAGTAAATTTATTCACAGGTGTATAAAATATTGGTATTGCCACTTTTAAAAACAAGAGTTAATTCCATTAGAAGGATGTTTCAAAAAGTAGGCTCATAAGTTTGCAAAGGGAGAAAAGTCCAGTGGAATTTTTATCTGACTTTGCAGATAACAGCTAGAGAATCATTGATGACAAACCAAAGGCTCAAATCAAATGTATGTGAAAGAAAAGTATTTATCGCTCAAATTGGTCATGGGGCAAAAGAGCTTTTGCTGCTGCTGCCCCTTCTCTGTGAAACAGCCTTCCAGAATATGTAAAACACAGTCCATCTCTTGCTTCTTTTATATGCTCTCCCAAGACTCATCTGATGAAAACTGTTTAATTTTTTGCTTGCATTTTTTGTCTTGTACTATGTTTACTGTTTTTTGTTTTGCTGTCGCACTGTTTGTGTCACTGCGCCATGAGCGTCTTTTTTGACGGATATCGGCGCATTATAAATGTCCATTATTATTTTCATTATAACATGTTATTTCAAAAATGTAACTTAGACACTTTAACAATAACATTGTATTTTGACAATCATTCCATTTGATGTGAATTTATAAAAACTTGTTGAACTGCATTAACTACCAAGTTTATTTTTTTCTTCTAAATCAGTTGTAAACTGGTGAAACTCTGTGACCACGGTCATAAACGACTACAGAGGTGGCGTTTATAACGAAACCATGAGTATCCTACAAATAATAGTGTTTTGTCTTTCTCACCTTGCTGGCTGTATTCACATCACCTCCTGACTTCACACTTATCTCTGGGGTAGTGAAATCTTTACAAATGTTAGAGGGATGAGCCCTGCTTGTGGTCCCGAGGTCCATTTGATTCCTTATCACATCCTCCATGCTCAGAGTCATCCGATTTCCGTCTCTGCTACTCATGCTAGCATCTCCTCCTGATATTTGCATTTCTGCTGCCTTGTCGTCAACGACGTCGCTTGCCGTCGATTTTGTGACATTACTTCCAACAGGCGGCCCAGAGGGTGGTCTTGTATTCTGACCGGTATTTGCCACATCCAAGGCTTGGCTAGGACCAGTGTTTGCCACATCCGAGGCTTCGCCAGGACCGGTGTTTGGCACATCTGAGGCTTGGCCAGGACCAGCCTTTGCCACATCTGAGGCTTGGCCAGGACCGGTGTTTGGCACATCTGTGGCTTGGCCAGAACCGGTGTTCGGCACATCTGAGGCTTGGCCAGGACTGGTCTTTGCCACATCTGAGGCTTGGCCAGGACCGATGTTTGCCACACCTGAGGCATGGCCAGGACCGGTGTTTGATACATCTGTGGCTTCCCCAGGTTTTGGTGCTGGATGGATTTGAGTTTCCTCTGGGCCTTCCTTGTTTGTGAGTCCAGATTTTAACGGGAATGATGATGCTTGGGTTAAGTCAACTACTTTGGTCTTTTGATTCAGTCCTTGTTCGTTGGTCTTTTGACTACTGGAGCTCTGCTGAATGGTAGACGTGTTACTAGCCAGGCTCCGTTCAGTCGACGATAGAATCTGACCTGTCCCACTGGTGGATGAGACATCCTTTGAAGTAGACGCTACATTTGATATGATCGGTGAATGACTGGTGGCAGATGCCACTAATCCTTGATCCGGCTTTGCTGGCAATTTCCCTTGATTCATTGGTTTCAAGACAATAAACTTAGTGTTTGATGCGATAGGTTTCTGGCTGTTACTTCCACTGGAGGAGGGAAGACTGACACCATCCGCCAGTAAATTGGAAGCTCTAGATGCCACACTTTTGGATGAACCATCATCCCCTGACGCTTCTGTTATGGTGCCTGTGGCACCTTGTGTTCTAGTAATCTCAGAAGATGCCACAGCAGTGGATGTTTTGTCACCTGCCCTGCTTTGGCTCTCATCGACTTGCTTTCCATCGCCTGCCTGCCTTGCCACTTCCTTGGTGGCACTTTCCATCTTGCTATCTCCACCATCTGTGGAATTCCGAGGCATTTTGGACGGTTCCTTATCCTCTGTGGATATTGAATCTTTTCCACTTACTGTCTCTGACGTATCTGTGTTCGTAGCTTGTGATGATAGCAACTCATCACCAGCGACCTTTGGTTCTGCTACTTCAGGTTTTAAGGTAGCAGGAGTAGCTATGTTTGAGCTGCTACACCCGGCTACACTATCCAACGTTGCATCCACAATGTTCGACTCCTGACGTTCCTGGGCTTCAGACTTCTCACCGATTGGTCCACTTTCCGAAGGAGGACCGACCACGGTGCTACTTTCCTGGCTACTCTGTGCTACCAAGGTGCTACCACTCTGAGTGACAACATCTCCCATACTTGATGATTCACCTGCCCCCGTCTCAACTACAGTTGAACCAGCAGAGACACCCTGACTTGGACTTATCGTTACTCCCGGGAACTGAAGTTTACCCATGGCTAGAATACCTCCCAGAATACCGCCCAGACCGCTGTCCGAAGACGACTTCACCAGAGCGGTCAGTTCAGCCTTCTTCTGCAATTTTGATATCCAGTCACGAGCCCAGAGTTTGGCTTCTGGGTGGTCTGGATTTCTGGAAAAAAGAAAAGAAAATAGAAACTACATCTAAGTTTAGTTTTCTCTATGTCTCTGAAACAAAACACATTTCTTTTTTTTGTTAACAAAAGATGGACCATAACAGCAGAGAAACCATAGCACAGTGTTTCTGAGTTTGCTCCTTGGGAGCAATAGCAAAGCATATTCTTAATCTATTGAAGTCACATTCTTTCAAACTGTCAGGTCCTGGCAGAAGTATGATGTGGGGGACAACAGGGGTGGAATAGGACCCTATTCAGAGACTGACGTAACCCCTTCGAGGTGACTGAAAAGTGTTCTGTATTAAGAGAGACTTTTTGAAACTAACCCCTAACTCAGCACAAAATCACTTTCTTAGGTCAAAGTGAGATTACACTTTCAGACAACAAAAAACCCTAGAAATGATTATTGTCGATACAATGAAAAAGGATGGCAGTAGATCAGAATGGATCACAGCAACCAACACACCATTTAAATGACAATTAAAGATTAACAATTCCTTAGCACTGTAGGCACAGGGTACAATGGCCGTGTGATCAAAAAAGTTGAACCCTTCAAGCGATAAAGTCAACTTTAGAAATGACTGTGCCGAAATGGACACCATCTCAGACTCACTGTAGGATAGCAATCTTATGTTGCAGTCCTTGGAGGACTTCTGCGATAGTGAGCACGTCACCTATGAGGGCGTTGGTCGCGAGACGGAACGAAGCGGATTGCCTGTCGTCCGACCTGGGTCCTTTACCAAACTCTGGCATTCTTGGGAGGTAACCCTTCTCGTGCCAGGCATAGTCCTCAGAGTCATAGAAGTGTGGTTTGGCACCTGAGGTAAAAGGGCGACCAATAATAAATATATGTGAGAAGTATCTGAGGAAAATACCCCCGTTTTTTCTTTGGTCAGGGCTCTTTTCATTTTCCATTTTTTTATCTGCAGAATTTTGCTGTATGTAAGTTTAAGAATGTAAGTTTAATGTAAGTGCACAGAGGGGAAACCCCACCAACCCCTCTTCCACTGTCCACACGACCCGCCTTCCCCCTCCCCTCATCCATTAGGTTTAATCATGTTCATAAATACATTTTAAGAATCACTGAATCTGACAGTATCTTCCCAGGAATGGCCACCCGCCCCTGATGTATACCCCCCGCCCTTGACGTATACCCCCCCTTCCGCCTCCAACAGTCTCCTGATCCCACCCATTTTCTGTCCCTTGCAAATCTCCCCCCCCCCACCCATCTCCCAAGCAAAAAGGGAACAAGATGTGTAAAATCTTACCTTGAGCGATCTGACAATAATAACACATGTACTTCTTGGGTATGGTAGTCGCGCTGAGCCCTACACAGGTACTATGCTGCCAACAGTTACAGAATTCACACTGTGAACGATAGAGACCGAGGGAAAAAGGGTTAGAGACCTCTCTAACATTCAGAATTATAAAACTTTTAATTAACAACTCATACAGTAGATGAGCATATTACAACAAACCAGAAAATAAAAGCACTGGTGATAACAAAAGGGAAAAAAAAGGTATGAAGGACAACTTGTGGATACACAGTGCAGTACATAATTGCTACAAAATCACCAAAGTGCAACTCATTTTTCCTTTTCTGAAAAAGCATTTTAAGTTTTATTTCTTTCTTTTTTTCTATCAGCTACTACATTGCTTATAAAGAGCAGACTCGATGCTGTGATTGCTAGCCTCGGTAATTCAGCCGTTTTGAATAGTGAGCCTTCAAAGGTTAAAAATCATTCTCACAAAAGCTGCCTGTAGATGGTATTGAAATGTTATCATCACTAACAGATGATGATTTTATTTTAATAGAGTTTTTGTTCAAGATATCACCCGTAAATTTCCAGGTTAAAGCAATCCCTTTTATTTATGTACATATTTAACAAATTTACAGACAATAGCAGTTTATTAGTACACAGACAATATTTCGACGAATTTCACATTTCTATCTTAGATTTTTGTAGAGCAAACTGAAAATTTGATGGTCACTTTTGATAAGAAAACAGTGAAAATAATGCCCACCTGTATCATGAATCCTTCCTCTGCGGTGATCTTACAGACGCACTTGACGACATCGTCATCGACACCGACAGAGGAGGACCTGAAGATGTTCTTCCTCCTCGAGATGCTTCCAGTGTTTGGCTGTTTGAACATCACACGTGCAGGTGAATCTGAAGGAAGAAACAGACAGATGTGAATCTGGACAGAGGAAAAATGACTGACACAAATTTGGCTGAATGAGAGGGACAGACGTAAAACGAGAGAAGCAGACATGAATCTGGAAGAATAAGACAAACTTGGACGAAGATCAATGAGAAAGACAGACACTGATCTGGTCGATTGGGAGGGACAGACGTAAAACGAGAAATGCAGACATGAATCTGGGAGAATTGGAAAGAAAGACGAGAATCTGGACTACTGAGAAAACCGACGTGAAACGAGAAAGATGGACACAAATCTGGACGAATCTGAAAGACAGATGATGTGTAAAATGAGAAACAGACACAAAATTAACAAACTGGACAAATGACGTGTATGTAGAAGATGAGAAAGACAGACACATATGAAGCCTAATGAGTAAGACAAACGAGAAGGAGAAATTAAAAAATCTTATCAAGTGAGACGAAGTGGGACTAATGAGAAAGACAGTCCAGAAATGAAAAAGACGAGTACAAATCTTGAAGAATGAGAAAAGACAAATGTGAATCAGGACCTACGAGGACACTGGATTGGGACGAGAATCTGACACAAAGATGTGAATATGGAATACGAGAATAAAATATATGTGATTTGGACAAAAAACACATGTTACAAATCTAGATTTTTAAGAAAATTATATTTGTAAATCTGGACATGGAAAACATAAATCTGGATATCAGTGAAACTGGACAATCCAGAGATACGTTCAGATATGCAAAAATGGACGGCAATCTGGACATATGAGGGGAAACAATCAAGATGGTAAAACCATGTACAGCTGGATCTGATGCATAACAACCTCCCCCACCCCCATCCCCACTCTTACTACCCAACCCTCACAACCACCAACTTGAAGACTCCACACTCACCTTCAGACGTCCCTCCCTGCTCCTCTTCTAATCTGACATGTTCGTCTTCATCTGTCTCCGTCTCTTCATCTGAGTCTTCTCCTCCCATCTTGGTCTTGTTCTTCATCCTCCTCTTCTTCTCCTTCTCCTTCTTTTTCTTCTTCCGTCTCTTCTTGTCTTTGTTCTTCTTGTGTTTCCTTCTGTGTTTGTGCCTCTCCTCTTCCTTCTTGATCCCTTCCTCTACCAGCCTCACCTCTGCCAGGACGCTCTTCAAGTCCTTCGACCTATGACCCCTCTCCTTGACCTTCCCAGATGGTGAACTACCGCTCCCTGAGACTGCCTGTTTCGAAAACGACGGCCTGGTGGCCTCTCCGCTCGTGCGATGTATCACTTCCACACTGTACATCTCTTTCGCCTCTGACGATGGCTTCTCGGTTTCCTCCACTTTATACCTCTTGGTATCCGCTTTCACCGTCGACGGTTTTTTGGAAGCTCTGCCGACGGTAAGCAAAGGTTCTCTCGCGACACCCTTTGAACCGTCTTCCGATGTGTAGGATTTGAAGGGTATCTCTCTACCCGCGTGATCGCTCTGTGCTTTTATAGGTTCGCTCTGGTGCCGGACGCGACCCTTCTTCCTCACCACGCCCGGTGGTGACGATTGTCCCTGCCGCCTCTGGACCACACCTGGGGGGGACTTGAGCCTCTTCTTTGGCCCCCCTCTCTCTACCAACCTATTCTGAAAATTGCTGACCAAGTCGGCTGGGGCTGAAAGTCGTTTACGAGGGCTCACTTTGGAAGGATGCTTCCCAGCTTTGTGATAAATAAAATGTAACGAACAGACTTTTAAGAGTTTGGATGAAAAAAAATGAAACTTAACGGTTAACTATGAAAACTATGAAACTTAACGCTTGTGAAAATGTGCTATAGATTGATCAAACTCCATTTGTAATGTTTACAATTTGATTAAATTACTTTGAAAATAATTTTTCATTGCACACTTTTTCAAAAAAGCACTGGTTCTCCACTCATTTTTATGAATATGCAATATTAACTAAGCAAATGATACTTGCAAAAAAAAAAGAAGGAAATCACGGTTGAAACAACTTACATCCAGAAATCATCCTCTTAGTTCGATTGAGGACACGGCTTGCTGCGCTTGAGGTGCTGGTCTTAGTGGCGTGGTAATACTTAGTATGGTACTCCAGGAGGGACTCCTTTCGGAATGACTTGTCACAACCTTTGACATCACACTTGTACTTATTGTGATCCAAATCGATCACGAGCTCTTTCGGTGCAAGGACTGATGGAAGAAATAAAAAGTACGTTCCAATAAATTCTCTAAAGTCTCTACGATACGATGGTCTGTTTTAAAACTGATTTTAATTTGCATAATCATGCCAAAATAAAGAAACTTATATGTGATTTCTTAAGATGCATCTAAAATATTGTTAATGTCATCAGATAACAGTATCCTACTACTGTAGTTTCCATGTCATAGTTTTTTTCTCCCCCCAAAAAGAGATATCGCGCAATCATATTCAGATAAGAGGGTAAAAAAACAAACTTACATTTTTTCGGCCTATCCCTCAAGAGTCCCAGGTCCTTGTCATTCAACACTAAGCGAAAGGCAAAATAATTCATCAGTTTAACATAGAATTGGAAAGAATAAGCAGCAGAAAAGACAAAAAAATGTCATGTTTGGGGACCACCCACCCGACACATTTTGAGTTTAAATAAGATGCTATGATATCTGTGAAGTAGACAAATGCCAGACAATGATGTCTCAGAGATATCTGATTTCGGGGATTCGAACAGGTCAAGATTAACATCCGTAAATGGACGGTAAAGGTTTGGTTAGAAATATTCATCATCTTGTCAGAAGATGGAGAATGGAACAGATAAGATTTCAAATGTCACTCTCGATATCGAAGGGTCGTTATGATATCACTCAACCAAAGGGAGTCTAGCAGCAAAGAAATTTGCAGGAATTAGCAAGAAACAAAATGCAGGACTTTTTTTCCAGAAAAGAGAATAAGGAGAATCAATTCCGAATAATATTTCGGCTATCATATGCAGTAGCTACATGACATGAAAATTGACCAGATTTGCTATACAAATGCCAAAAAGTATAGTGCTTTTTTTTTTAAACACTGAGGCAACATTATTCTGCTATTCTATGAGAAAAAAAACAGCTACAAATATGTGACCACTAAATCATTCAATATCGAGTATTCAATTCACTGTGACATCACAATTTTTTCAAGATTTGTACAAAAAATTCAGTGTGGAAAGAGAAGAGAGCCCCCAGCCCCCCCCCTCCCCCTTTGAAATTGTTTTCCATTGAGAATGGTTATATGCAAAATAGTTTTTTTCAGTGGTTTTAATTTTCTTCATTTGCCACTTGGGGGGGGGTGCTTGGGGGGGGCTATGGCCAGGATGTCTATTGGCTAAATGCATTGAGGAGATGATGGCAACTTACAAGGTTCTTTTATATTTCTTGAAATAAGTTCTTCCATCTTGGCCGGTGTGAGGACCGGTTTAAGAACTGGTTTGGAGTCCACCACTTTCAAGAGACCAATATCTGATGATCAAAATGGTAGAGGTTACCCCCAAAAATACACATTTAGTATATCTTATTTAAATATTGAAATTTGAGATTATTTAAAGGAATAGTCCAGGTCAAAATTTCTTTTATATATGTTATAGAGGAAATACAAAACTTTATTTGTCAGTGTGCAACATGACATCACACCAATTGTTTTGGTGGAGTATCAGATAATTTCAACTGTCAATATCTCAAAAACGGTACATAGGAATTGAATGCAAATTTCAGTAGAATGCTAAGATTTTGTTCCTCTTTAACATATAAAAAAAGAAATTTTGACCTGGACTTTTCTTTTAATGATGTGAAGTAGCAATTAACAGAACTAAGGGAAACACAGACAGGCTTAGAATAGGACCCACTACTCACATAAGTACAGCCATGGTGAATGAAGTTGTAATGTAACCGATTTTAAAAATATATATAGGCCAGGATGGCACTTATTTTATGAAGCTTAGAAGCCACATATGCGTATGAGAGAAACCAAATGCATTAAAAACGTTAACTTCATGTCCTGTGGCTTTCCAGTTTATGGGTAAGTTCTCTCTTTTTTTTCCTTTTAAATTGGAATATGGATGGATGGGTGGTCTCGTTGTTGCAAAATGCTACTAATTTGCAGTGACAGCTTAGGAATACAAATTTGAAATGGTAAGGAAATTAAGCAATTGTGCTATAAGAGCAGGGGTGGGCAACATTTTTGAATGAATGGGCCAGATATATAAGGAGTGAAAAATTGACTGGGCCGCACCTAACCAACGACCTGCTGTTGCTTTCAAACCTTTGATTCCGAGGACTTTCAAGCAATAGGTGTGTGTACTTAATCTGTTTTCACAAAAACATAATGGCAATACAGTACAGTTGATAATTAACGGGGATAACAGGCCTCCCTGACTGCATCATTAGTGCCGATAAATTCTAAGCAGCTAGCTCGTTTTTTGTGATGATGTAAAAAAGATTGATTTTTTTTCTTTTTCTTGAGACATCTCACGGGCCGCAAAACAATCACTGGCGGGCCGCATGTGGCCCGCAGGCCATAAGTTGCCCACCCCAGTATTAGAAGTACCTACAAATGCACACAAATCTGATTCAACATTTACCTTGAGGCAATGGAGTGCTGGTGGGTGCTTCCACAGCTGGTGGAGGGGTCTCAACCTGAAACAATACGATAAAGATAAAATGTATTCCTTCTATAATAAATACCATTTTATAACTTAATGGGATCCATAGAGTTAATCACAGGGCCATGACTTGTGAGGAGGCCAGTTGGTGGGAGGGTGGAGTGGATAGGTGGGTATGTGGTACAATATATGGATTAATGTTTTGGTGTCTTTCTGAGCATACTTTTGGGCCGTTTGGATGTAGAGCTTACTTATGATATGATAAAGCAACATTTATCGACAATCTTCCTGCAGGGATGTGCTCACACTAGGCGGCAGTTGCACCACTGCAGTTCTGAATGCCCCCCAGCACCAACAGTATTTTTAGACATTTCTGCCCAGCACTGTTCTTGATGATTAATTTAACAAATTTTACCAATATTTGGCACAGAAGTTAGACTAGGAAAAAGATCTAATCATACTTTGTTTTCAAAAAGAGCCAAAGTAGAGGGGGACACCCTCACCCACGATTTGGATCACACTACCACACAAATCCGCCCGGCACTCACATATTCCTGAGCACATCCCTATTCCTGTATCTGTTAGTACATTAAGTAATATTTCTGTGTTTGTCATGAGAGTTGGTGCATCCTTAAGAATTGTGGCCCAGAGACTGGGTTAGGGTAAAAAACTAGAAAACTACGGGCCATTATGCACAGGGAATAAGTTTAGTGCTCAAACTTTGTATATAGCACTTTTGAAGGGTCTGAACCTTCCCTTACAAAAGACTATGGTACCTTTGTACAAAAACTGATATTACCATCTTTGCACTCCTATAGCAATTTGCCCAGTTTGCATAGCAACCTGTCCATTTTGCATAGCAACCTGTCCATTTTGCATAGCAACGTGTCCATTTTGCATAGCAACCTGTCCATTTTGCATAGCAACCTGTCCATTTTGCATAGCAACCTGTCCATTTTGCATAGCAACCTGTCCATTTTGCATAGCAACCTGTCCATTTTGCATAGCAACGTGTCCATTTTGCATAGCATTTTGTGATGCCATGTACGATAAAATTGTTTCCTGTTATGCACGTTACTGCTATTTTTATTCTTTCACTAGCAGATAAAAAAAGCCAATAATTTCCTGCTGAATTATACCTTTTGCTTGGCTGTTGGTTTCACTTCTCTGGGGGACTTCACCTTCTCTTCGACCTTGAACTTCTTAGGGGGTACCACGGGTGGTGTGAGGGGTGAAATGCTACCCGAGAGTCTTCTCTTGGTGGAACCGGTAGGACTTGGTGACTCTGGCGGAATCTCAATGGGAACTGTTAGACAAAGACATGATGTAACAGAGAATGAGAAAAAAATATGTTTGGCAAAGAGGAAGGTTTGCGAGGCTGAGAACCCCTGGCATATATCAAACTGGTCTCTTCATCAGCTATTCTTGTAAGACAAATACCATCTGTCCAAAATGGTGCTTCCTTTCCCTGCTCATTTAATTGTCCGTATTCGACTTAAAGGGTGTGAAGACTAGCTCAAAAAGAAACGTCTCATGCCGGTAATCTGACCTAGTTTCGAATGAGGTGTAACAGAAGTGTTAGACACCACCATTGTTCCCAGAAAATACACACACACAGCTTGCTACCATCGGTAATTAGACACTAGTTTACAGTCAGTACATACAGCTGCGGTCAATACCCACAGCACAGTGTATAAACAATACAGCGATGGACATCTCAGGTCCAGCTAAAGATAACTAGATATCACGTTTCATTACTGTACTGTCTGCATTTTGTAGCGACACAAACAAAACGTCACTTGCAAGCAACGGAAAGTTAACTTTTCCAGATGGCCGCACGCGGTTTGGGGCGAGTCTTCAATGCCTTTAAATCGCAGTTATAGAGAGAGATCCTCATCCCAATTTCTCTATATGTAGACCATGATCTGCCACAATCCAAGATCCAACCTTTTTAAAAGAGAACAGAATTGCTAGAACAACTCACCTGGTTGAGGTGTTCCCTGTGTAGTCGTATCTTTGGCAAACCATCTTCTCTTTCCCCTGCCTGGTGGCTTTGGTGGCAAATTGAAATTGCTGAAGAAATTCTGCAGGGCGGGGGGGAAAAAAGAGAGAGAGAAGGTGTAAATTCACCTCTCGTAAGAGATTATAATTTTGCTTCTAGCAGTCATTCTTGTATCACTCTGTCAGTTCAATTATTTCCACTTGCATCGATTTGGAAGATATCTGAACATTTGGCAATAAAATCTGGGTCACTTAAAAAATATGGGTCCGAATTTCAGCACTCTTGGTGTCCCCATGGCACGCGGAAAGGACTAATTGTGACCACTTTCGACCATCTGCTGTGACTCTGAAGGCTGTGACTCTGAGGCTGTGACTCTGAAGGTGACTGAAGGTAAAAACCTATAACATTGAAATATTTACTGCTTGATAAATATGCATTTTCCTCATTTATACACATTCAAGTTTCCGCCCTGTGGAGACGTTTTAATAACACGTTACCTGTGCTTTCAGTTCGTCGGGCATCACTCTGGTATTGGAGGCCAGGACATTTTTCTCGATGCCGTCGTAGAAGAGCATTCTGTACGTCCCGTTCTTGTTGACGCTGAGTACTTTGGCAGGGTAATACCGGCAGTCTGACCAACGGGCCAGCACCTCCTCTCCGTACTTGAAGTCCTGTCAGAAACAAAAGATCGATCCAATTAGAAATTCCAATCATGAAAGAACCAACATGACACAATTTCCGAAACAGCTATTGTGGACTTTTGAAGTTTGCTCAAACAATAGGCTGTTGAGTGTATTGTGTATAACTTTGTATACTGTGTATGTTGTTATAGGCGTAGGAGCCTAATTTGATTTGGGGGGACTCAGAACGACTTGCCCGAAAAAATATAACCACCGTGCATTCAACATGTTAATGTGCATATCATATAGGCATTCATCGGTTACTACATCACATGCCAATAACATACAATCATTTGCTGTGTTATTACCCTTCCATATCGGTTATAATTATTGGGAAAGTTGTTACAATAATGAATGATAATAATAATATAAGTTTAACCATAGAAAAACACATTGCAAATTATTCTTCTTTCAGTACAGTAGGTGCCCGAAAAATTCTCAGCATATTGCCCGAATTATCACAAAACTTTTTGGTTGGGGGGAGGGGCTGCAGCCCCCCCCNCCCCCCCCCCCCCCCCTGCCTCCTATGCCTATGTATATTGTGTATATCGTGTATTTTGTCTGTATTTTGAAATGTATTTGTAATAGAGGTTGTTTTTGAGTGGATTAACTCTCACTCAGATTGTAAAAAGTGTATGTAAACGATGGTAAAAGGGTGTGGTTGGATTTGCATTGTGTTCATAGGGTTTTTAGGGATTAAGTTTTAAAGTGAAAGAAGACTGACACAGTCTTTCGGGGAGGAGGGGCATGTTATGAAGTCTGCAAGTAAGGAGAATAAAGCTGCTTATGTCCTAGGGATAGCTTAAGGGGATTACAAAGCTGGGATTACTTAGACATGTAAAGACTTGCTAATAGGATTAAAGGATAGAGCTAGAGATGAGGAGAGGAAGGTAGAAGGGTTTACAGCAGTTGGGCTGTGGCTTTTGTGAGGTGAGGAGCGATGGTATTAAGGAGAGACAAGGAAAGGGAGAAGCCGAGGTTATGTGAGAGGATAGATGTGATAGTGTTGGAAGGTATATACAGTAGCAGAGGTTGTTGATGAAGGCTTGATGATTTGTGATTGTGAAAGGAAGCAATGGCATTTTGTGGAGTCGGATAATAAAAGAAGAAAAGCATCGAATAACACTGTCCTGAACTTATTACCCCAAACAACGTAACAAGGTGAATTACTTATAAATAATGCGTCTTCGTTTTTTAATTTACTAATGAGGAAGCTGAGATATAATACAGGATTAAGACTAATGAGGTAACCCCAAGCAACATACAGGTAACCCTAAGCAACATACAGGTAACCCTAAGCAACAGACAGGTAACCCTAAGCAACAGACAGGTAACCCTAAGCTACAGACAGGTAACCCTAGCAACCAAAAACCTATAATAATATGGGGTATAATTTAAGATTTCAAATTTTGTGTTTACAAGCAGTCTTGAACGCTCTTAAACTTTGTTTCAAGTAAAAGACTGGATACTACAGAATACATGTACAAAAACTACTGTATACGTCAGCTTTACATTTGTGTAACAATTTGTAAATCTTGCACAGCAGTTTGTGATGTGATACCGAATAAATTATTCCCACATGATTAATAATCCGCAAAAACCCAGTGAAATTTTGTTTGGGTCAATTTTTTAGAAATATCATCACAGAAATCTGAATTTACAGATCCTTACCAGATTCCATGAATTACAGAAATGTATATTTTAGAAATGATTTTTAAAGAGCGTTGTTTTGAGTTGACTTACTCCTGTGGGGTGCGGCTGGAGGATTTCTTTGCGAGTGGACTGCCGGACTAAGGGTCGCAACCTCTCGCTGTCGCAACTGACCCATTCATCGTAGCGGGAGTTCCACTTGTCAAAATGGATCAAGACTTGCTGTTCGTCTTCGTCCACTTGTACAACCTTTGCTAGATACCTACAGGTGAAATATTGTCAAACTGTATCAAGGGATGGTATGAAGGAAATTTGCAAGAAGTGAAAAGGCTTCGAGCTGTTACATCAATACACATAAATACACATAAATATATACAAAAATACACAACATGTGTTTTGCATCTTCTCTACTTGAAACAATTATATTTTGTTAAGTTACCGTAATAGAATTTACTGCATTACAAGCTAGAAAGCCAGCTAGCTTTTGATTCCTTGCCATACAGTTTGCTCAAAATTTAAAATATGGTAACTATCTGGCTCATGTACATAGCAAGTGTCACACACACACAGATGCCATCACGATCGCATAGATTCCTTTTTACTCCGGCAAGGATTAAAAAATTGCTGAAATATGATGTTTACGGCAAGCTGACAAAACCATGACGGCCGTCTGCACCACAAACTTAAAAAAATAACAGCACATCGTTGACTAAGTTCGACAAGGTGAACGAGAATATGTCACAAGAATACATTTCTTGAAGGCCTGGTATTTAGTGCAAGTATAGAGTTTTGCACTAACTGTAAGTTTCCAGTAAACATGCCCTTGGTTATAATTTGAAGCCTTTTCTAAAGATGTTATCCCTTACCAAAACTATGCAACAACGTTATCTCACACAATAGTCAATAACTTGATAACATTAATTATCCCATTTATCACGTTGTTGAATTTTCATGAATTGTCAAATTTTCTCACGATGTTTCAATGACAAATATGTCAGATAATTGAAATCTCTCTACTGATTGGTTATTTCCTGCACCCAAAGTACACAGCTCTTATGACCCTGTTAGCTCGAAATCTAGATGATCTTGCATTATTAAAGTGAGTTTTAACCTACCATTTATTCTGACAGAAATCCATAGCCTCCAGCTTGAAGTTAGGCACAAATTCTATCCCTGACCGGTAGACTTTGGCCCTAGGTTTCCTCCTGTCTGTCGTTGGCTTCGCAAGAGGGAATTTGGGTTTCTGGTTTCGGTACCTGGGTCCTTCTTTCTCCGGCTTGAATTTGGACGATTGACCCGCCGACTTTGACCTCTCCCTTTTGAATCCAAAGTCGGTCACAAACTCACTGTCGAGGCTGTTGTTACGTTTCCGTCCGGCTCTGTCCCTCAAGACGGGCTTTTCACGTTTCGGAGGGATCCTCAGAGCCGATTTGGCGAGTCTCGAAGAGGCGGCCGGTATCACGGAGGACTTAGGTTGCGTGAGCGGGGAAGAAGATGGCGTGATGCTGGCCGAGGATGAGAAAGAAGAACACGGACTCGTCTGATACGATGACGATGAACACCTACTAGAGGGGACTGGAGATGAAGATTGCAGGCTGATCGGTTGCTGTACGGATTCACTTGGACGATCCCTCTGCTCTGCGTGTGATCTTCCTTCCGATGCTTTTCCCGTAACATCGGCCTGAACATCTCTCTTTTCTGCTGGAAGTTGTTTAGCATTGTCCTCCACGGAATCTCCGGAAACGCTAGCAACTTTTGCTTCTTTGTTGCTCACCGCCGACTGAATCTTTTTGGATGTTGATGGCACTGAAGGTCCCACCAATGAAACCGAAGTGTCTCCTCCAACTGATGAGGATGACAATGATGGTGGTGGTGGGTCAGTTTCCATGGCAACCACTTCCCTGTCATCACTTTTCTTCTCTGTTTCAGTTGGTTTTCCACTCTTAGAGGCCTGTCCTTCCTTTGAAATGTCTTCAGTATTTGATACAGCCGGTCTCTGAGTATTTGCTGCACTGCTCCGAGGTGAGCCGTGCGCTTTCCCCACAAATTCGTTGAAAAGAGCGGCAAATCCTTCCTCTTTTTCTCTCTTGGATAATGTCTCCTCCATCCTTTGCCTGCCAAAACAATTATTCCTGCAAACACACAGGAATAAGATATTAAAAATTTCTAAATAATGATCCTTGCTAAAGATTTCTATTTATGCCAATTCTATAACAAAACTTCTATTAACTGAGGGATCAGATGAAAACATGGATTATGCCAACCTGTACAACACTGGCATAGTGCTTAGGCCTAGAACTTAGAAGTACTAACTTTACCCTAGGTCCCTAACTACTTTAACTTGTTGTACAACTACAAATTGTACAGGCATAGGCCCTTTACAACATAAAGGTCTTTTTATTGTGACGGTCCTCACAAGTCGTTTCGTAGCTAGGCTACTTTACTCTCAGTACTGTACTCGTATAACAATGGCCTATGACATCGGCCTTACGTTTGTCTCGTCTGTAGACTAGCACCCTCTAAAATGCATACCCTATACTACAGTAACTCGGTGAGATACTGTTGATGCTATGATTAATTATGATAGCCTAACGTTAGGCTAAACTTGAAGCAGTGCTGTCCACCTGGAGGCTGGAGGAGACACTCATGTTGTCATAAAGATACCAATGGTTGGTTGGACTTAGTTTAGCATGATTAAACAATGAGCGCACGACGTTTACGAAATACATGCATTTCCCCTTACCATTAACTCTTGAACAACCACGATTCCCCGCCAAGTTAGACGCGCTCGTTGTTTCATATGTTGTCAGACGTCTTCAATGTAGTAATATATTACACACAGCTAGCTAGTTCACATCTCATTCACATAACAGAGAGCAATTACACGCCTGTCAGAAGATAGCAGCCATTACTAGCACACAACAGCAGCAGCCACTAACAGCAGACAATAGTGTAAAGGACACTATAGCATACCAACAATGTAACACAACAGCTGGCAAATGGGCAACTTATCAAACAGGCAGCTTTTACTATTTAGCGGAAAGCTTTATGCTATTCTAGTATATGTAATGAATTTTCACATTCAATCACCAAAGGGTCTTTACTCTTAAAGACAGAAATTGCTAGAATACTTCTTCTGTTTCTTTATTAATTCCAATCATAGTGTTTTGGTTATTAGTGACTGCGTTTGAATAAAATACTCATTACTTTACTTTCCTTTCTTATTACTTTACTTTCCTGTGTTTGAGCCTGCCAACTCTATGTCTTGTTTCTCTGGTCTGTCTGTTGAATCTAAACCATGGTTGCATATACGTGGTGTCTACTGTGTAAGTTGATATAGTTGAGAAAAGCCGTGTAGACATTACTACCTCACAAGCTGTAGATTTTTTTCTTTGCATAATTTTAGTTATGGAGAAATTTGAGGAGCCGGAAAAGTACCTAAAACGTAGATGAGACCCTCCTCTTTGATATGGTATATGTGTCGGCTATTATTGGTTAACAGAACATATTTCTTGACCAAAAATGACCATAAACATATTACCACCGACTACTTCAAATCGGA
>JAIPMN010019971.1:0-11648 GCA_020650975.1 Apostichopus californicus
TATGCAATCATTGGTAATGCTATACGTTAAAAGAAAGTTATTTTACTCCCTTTTTCATGTGTTTGTTTTGATTTATTTTAGTTGATCGTAAAAAAACTTTCATTCCTAAATAAATATGCAAATTAGAATAGATCTATATGTAAAGGTAAAATTCACATACAATGTCAATATATTATTAAATGTACAGAGCCTATATATACCGTAATTGCCTAAAATGTGTTCTGTTCTGGAAAATATTCTTCTTTTACAGACTGTAAAAGACAATTTTTAAATCAACAACCATTAATAAATATTTGGTAACTACAACCAATTTAACAGACTAAACCAAATGATTGCCTTTCCATGCATATATATAGAGAAAAACCGTTACGTTGCTAACAGCATACAGAATTTCGTTAATACACTTCAAACGGAAGTATAAAGAGAATGGGGAAAAAACTGCTTTAAGTTTAAAGTCTAAGTATAATCTTGAACATCTAACCAAATAAGAAGATGTAACAGTCCTTATAGCCTCATTTTTAAACCATTTTTGCTCCGATAACATCTACCAAGTTTGCTCGAGGGACTTTTTCCTTAATACCAGTGATAACCATCTTAATCTACGTTAGCCTTAAAGCTTCTGTATGTTTAAACATTTTCAAAATCTTGACTTTTTGTGTTGAAGAAAAAATATTTACCTCCGCTCAAATCAAGCAAACATTTTGTTTCCCCCCTTTTCTGTTGTTGCTCTTGATTTTTACTCCATTTTTGCCACAAAAAAACAAACAAAAAAACAAACAAATACAAAACATAAGAGGAAGAAGAAGAAGAATAAAAAAAAAACCTGATAATTTTTGTCCGGTGTTTGTTTCTATATAATGATCGTTGGTTTGGAAGTTTGAAGGTTTGTTTTCACGTTGAAAATGTTTTGATGAAAACAGAATGACAAAGAACAATGAAACAATGTTTTTGATAAGTGACGTCATCTGCTTTGTTTTCCTTTGTTTTCCTTTGTCTTCCTTTGTCTTTCTTTTGTTTTATTCTTTGTTCTCTTCTCTTCTCATCTCTTTCTTTGTTTATTATTTCTGCCTTTGTTTCTCTTCTTTTCTTTCTATTTCTTTTCTGTTTTATATCCTCTTCTCCGTGATTCGCTCCGAGCTTTCTAGCTCGAGATGTGTTAAACGAGAGAAAAAAAATATATATATATATCGTTTCTGATAACTTCTTTGGAGGTTGTTTCTTACTTTAGGCGATAGAGAAGAAAGGTAGAAAAGCGGAGGCGAAATATATGATGGTAAGACAATCAAAGAGCTTCGTCAAATATTGGAGATATTCGTTGAAGATAACAAAACTCTTTCTTGCAGGAGAGCCAAATTATTCTTAGATTTCATTTTGTTTGAGTGAGTAAAATAGAACGAGCGATTCTTTAGTGATAACATTGCATTGATCCCATCTTGGTTTTAAAGAGACTTTTGGTTTCAAACTTAAAGATAAAATTGTGATCAAAACTTAACTAACAGAACATGGATAAAAGTTAATGTTTTTCACCAAAAATGAAAGTCCACACCATAATGATCCTGTTCGATTCAAACTTTGTCACGAGGTAATGCAAATCAGTGTTATTATATGCAAATATGTAAATATATAAATGCAGAAATACGCAACATTGGAAAATTCTAAAAAGAATTTTTTTATATAGAAATGAAACTTGGCTAGCCAAGCATTATGCGATATCTACACTGCTATCAACATTTAGAACCAAATAATAACAGAAATTTACTAAAATCCGCTTTGAAGCTGCTACTAAGCAAAGATTATCAACGTTGCACACAGATATGCTAGAAAGTATAATAATGGTCACGCACGCTAGAAACTGTTTCTGTGTGTCTCACACAAGACATCTTACATACATTGGGAACAACTTGGAGCGTCAGAAAATTTCAGAATTCAAAGCAGTTTTGATTGAGTTTAGCAAACCTTTGCGATACTAAAATGTGGGGATTATGTTGATGATCGTTTCATATAGGTATGAATCTTACGATATTATCAAATCATCAGTTCGATCAATTCGATCAATCATCATCGACAAGTCTTCATAAATAAAAATGTAACTTTTTTAAACTATAAGACTTTCATTCAAATAATGAAATTGTCAAAAAATTATGTTTTATCAGCAGCCTATATAAAAAACAAAAGATGTATACACCTCCTCCTACCACCCCCCCCCCCCCTCTGTTTACCCTCAATCCCTCTCCCTGGAACCTCCACCAACCCAACACCATGCATATCCACTGTTCTATATATACCACGCTTAGTGATGTTATGTCTGGACATTGTTAAAAGTTAACAATCATCTCGAAGAGGCTAAATTGGCATTGATATGATAAATTGTAGTTTCATTGAATAAGCATTTTTCCCGACACAATGGGTATAGCCTCTGGTAGCGAAAACATTACACATATTAGCTTGTACATAATCCATGCTCTCAATTACGCCACGATAAAGTACTTATTTATCATATGAATATCATAAATATTCATTGATCATACATGCATATTAACAAGCATACAACTTTCGCAACATCATCTACAAGATACTTTCCTTCTTTTTTTTTTTCTTTCAAAAATTTCCGTAAATTGGTAACAAAGGGGATATATATAACTTTGATATCATCGAAATACTTATCTTACCAACAAAACAATAAATAAATAAATAAAAATAGGTCATAATGAATCCTAGAATGGTTGCCATGGGTACCTGTTTCTATGAAAGGTAACTTGCAATTAGCTTAATTTGCGTTTTTTATGATTCGACACGAAATCGCAGACTGAAGCGTGGTATTTTCGCCGGCCATCATAAATTTGTTGTAGAATAAAGTACTATAACTCATTTGCTAAGGATAAGAACTCTTATACCAATTAGTTCCTCGCATTATCACATTATCCTACTACTAGTAAGCTTCCCCCCACCACCCCCCAAAAATAAAGCAACAAAAACTAAGTAAATGAATAAAATATAAAAAAAAAACTATGTGGATAAATGACAATTTATCAATCACTGTGTCGAATGACGTCATAAACTTTGTCATTTGACGATGTCTCATTTTTGACCTTTGACATTTATACTCTCTTCGGAAGATAACATTTACATCAATAAACGATGTTGGAAAATATCACTTTGGCATCAAAACAAGTGGAATGATGACTCATACTACTGATCAACTTAAACACGGTTCTTTCGGTGAACAATAAAAAGTTTAGTGGGTTAGGCGGCGCTATTCAAATACATTTCTCTTGAGCAGTATAAATACGAAGTATTAGTCGTTTCCAATGGGTCTTACTTGCGAGTTGTTGGTTTGCAAAGATCTTGTATTTTATCTAACAAGAAAATTCTAGTAAATGAAACAGCGGACTGGAATGTTACTGTGAAGATGTTGTGCTACAGCAGGATTCGAACCGGAGTCATCAGGATCACTAGCCTGGTATTCTGGCAACTGCTCTATCCAAGCCTTGGTTGCTTGTGTTCCCAAAGTTTTAATTTTTTTTTTGCTGGGGTGCCATGCAGGTAGAAGCCACAGTACCCTTGTACACCGTGTTAACAAGGATCACACCCCAATTACATTCGATAAAGCCTTGAATGGAAAGGAATTTCAATGGAAAGTCTGCATTTTTGAAAATTGGAAATAGAAAGCCGAATTTATCGCTAAATACATACATACATACATACATACGTACATACATACGAAATTACCATCGCTAAGATTCGTTTTGCCTTCGGGAGGAAATAAACACCAGATTTAGTATAGTGTCGTTACATATACATATATTATCTCGGCTCTCGACAGAATCTTCTATAGGCCTACTTTTCACAAATTTTGCCATTTTTTGTTAAACCAACATTTATTTGTAAACATGATCCATACTTCGTCATACGTTTGACATTGTCTTCGTCTATAGCCTAAACGAGGAGAGTGTGTGACCCTTGTTGTCTGACAGAGTTTTTATTTTTGGCATTTGTTGATTTGAGCAGGCTAAATAAAGACACGTCTTCATTCATTTTCACGAAGGAAGTATAAAATGGTAAGACATTGGCCATTAAACGACAACGTGCCGCCCGTACTGGTCATGGAACATCCTCTTCAAAGTCCAGATTAGCTGAAGACTAGACATGTATATGTTCGCCGTAAAAAAAAGGGGCATACGCTAGGGGGATTTCAAAAATGATAATTAACAATGTTGTTGTTTGAACAAGGAAGTTAACATCATTAAAGTTTTGTCCAATTGACGTCAACTGAAGCACTATAAACCTCCCTGATGTATGCGACCGTCTTAAAGGTCATCAATATTGCCAATCGAATATGCTATAATATAAGTCAGATAAACGGCCTGTTAATGTTATGGTCACACTATTTTATAGCCAACATCTTCCTGCAGACGAAGAGAGATTAATATTGGTATTATGTATAGGCTAATCTAGCACTCTGTAAGTGTTTTTAAGTTACTATTGAGGAGTGGAACCCATAGCAAGGCACTTTTGGAAACTTTGAGCGAAATATTAGCACGTCAGTTTTGTTAAGGCTTTAAGAATAGGACTAATGACAACCTTAAAGTAATATTTGTCTTTCTTTTTTGGTGTACAGTTATTTTACCAAACAAATCGATGCGCGATTGTAAATGACTAAAATATATGGAACGCATGTCTTGGGTTCTATGTCTATTCAAAAAGTCCCCCCCCCCCACCCAACCCCCCCCCCCCCAAATATCATTGTGTTAGTTTGGATGACAATGACTGTATCACCTAAATTTCGCGAAAACTTGAGTCAATATGAGCTGAGCAGCACTAGTTTTAATCAATACCTAGTCCTGGTCATTATGGGGTTAGTACAAACGACACAGACAGGTGAGTACACGCGAGTCATATATTCACAGAGTTCCATAACTAAACGCAGTGGAGTACACACTAGATTTAAGGTCAACACCGAGGACTAGTCAATGTGACTGCACGTTCAAGTGCTAGTCAATATGAAGTGAGTACATGCTAGCCCTGTTGGAGAGGGACCAGGGTCCTAATCAAAATAAATTCACTATCCTAAAAGTCCAAGTCAAGACGAATTGTTTCGACACGATTCCTACTCAATGTTATGTTGGCGTGCACAGACAGATCTGTTAGTCAAAATGAGTTTAGTGCACGCTAGCCCGTTCTTATGATAGTTTCTGAATACGTTCCCCTATTTATCGATGAAATATGCCACAGTACTGATAATAATACCCTCATGAAATGATAAACCGGAAAAATGCAGCATTATACTTAACATCACGTAAGGTATGTAAAGATAATAATAATAATGGCAATTGTTTGTTATGATAATAAACCAAAAAACTAACAAATCCTTGGCTGTTTAGTAGCTACCAGTTGGTATTTTTTTTTATATATAACAATTGCCAACATGCAGCCAATATGAACACCACCCACTATACTCTCGCTGTCAACAGATGGTTTGCAAAGCATTAAGATGTTTCAAATTCTTGATCAATGACAGGGTATCGTCAGGGTACCTTACCAACCAACCCTCCTATCTCGTCCACCCAATTCATTAGGTCGTAGACCCTTCGTAGGAGGCATTTCCACCCTTATTTAAAAGTGATGTTCCGTATCCATGGTAATAAGTGTTTTGGCCACCGCATTTAGCATTTTGCTGACTTTTAAGACGTGAATGTAAAGCTGTCATCGAAAAGCGCAAGAATTGCTATTGATTTAGAACTCTCCATAGTGATATGAAAGGAATAGAAGTAAACAGTTGCTACAATAAAGTTGACAAACTTTTTCCAAGTTGTACAGTAGACTATACCCGGTCTGCCCGTGGAACGGTCTGCCAGGGTCCTGCTCTCTGCTCAGTTTGTAACGAAATACCAAGAGAAGGCCTTGTACTTTTACAGTATGTAAAGCGAAGTTTGAAAATTCTATACGTCGATTCTATTATAATTTAGCTTCATGCAGTCCAATACGGATTGTCCTATTCAGTCTGTGATGAAGTAACCTTAACGGTCTTTCTCTGTTGACTCTGCAAGCAAAGATTACGGTTCGTTTGGTCTGTTTCTGTTCAGTCTGTAGTGAAAGACCAATGTGGTCTTCGCTATGCAGTCTGCAGTGAAAGACTGTTACATACAATATATTAAGTCTGTATGATAGCGAACGACCAATACGAGTTTCCTCTTCTTTAATCTGTAGGGAAACTGACCACTACTGACCAGTACTCGAAAAGGTCCAGAGGAGGGCTACTAGGATTAGAGTGTTCCTTCTTATAGGCGGTTACAACTGTTGAATCTCACCACTGGGGCTTAGGAGGTTACATGGTGACTTGATTCAGGTTTTCAAGATTGTGTATGGTTTTGACTCCAAAAGTCACAAAGTAGGATTAATATTCGGCATAACTTTTTTCTTTCTAATAGGGTTGTGAATGAGTGGAACGGTTTGCCTGAGAAAGTTGTACTCGCAAGTAGTGTGGATGGGTTTAAGAATGCTTTGGACAAGCACTTGAAGCATTGTTATCGGGTCTGAGTGTTTGTGTCTTCAGTTTTTTCTTCTCTCCTATAGGGTCCTTGATGGGGACTTGAGTGTCCCTCCTGATCTTTTTTCTACTAAAGTAAACTATACGACCTAGTTTTGTCCAGCCTGCAGCGGTAAGACCACTTCGTTCAGTTTCCCTGTTCGTACTGCAGCGTAAGACCGATATTTGGTATAACGGTTGAGTCTGGAAGCGAAAGACCACTACGGCCTTTCCCTGTTTGGTTTGTGCAGTAAGACCATTACAGCATATTTCATTGCAGTCTGCGTGGAAAGACTAAAACGTTCTATCTCTGTTCAGACTGCAGCGAAAGACTGATATGATATTTCTCTATACAGTCTGCAACTTTATTACGTCACCACAAATAATTCAGCCAAAATGAGTAGTCTATCTAAGCAAATTAGGCCTAGAGATATCTTACTTACATCTGTTGTAAGTAAATTTAACTTGACGAGAGACTTTCCTAGTTTCCTTTGTCAGCACAATGGGACCATTTGTTTAAATCGTTTTGTTTTCAGAATGTTACACTTAATGAAGCTCCCAGGTACTTCTTATACTAGGCTGACGATCCGATATAATACTTAGTTATAATATTATATATATGTATATATATATTTATATATATATATGCTCATCGTACAACAGTGTTATATAAGCTTCTGTTGTAACAGTTTAATCCGGTGAGGACGTTAACTCGACTAATCGAAGGCAACAGGCGATGGGGATCTCATTAATTCCCATTTCCCCAATGTCATAAGAAGCGTGTCTGTCTGCTGTGGGAAAAAATTAAGAGATGCGTTATATCGACAATCACTTGGTATACGGTATCTTACGTAATGATCACGTGATAAGTTCTGCCCTTCGTGGAAAATAAGCTGTACGAACGTCTCACCCTAATAAGCCATACATACAAATGTGCGCATGCTCGTTGACATATGGTACTCACATCATATGAATCGAACGTACTTCGTTTCGATATAAAAA
The DNA here is from genome assembly GCA_020650975.1 of Apostichopus californicus. Taxonomy (NCBI): domain Eukaryota; kingdom Metazoa; phylum Echinodermata; class Holothuroidea; order Aspidochirotida; family Stichopodidae; genus Apostichopus; species Apostichopus californicus. The sequence goes on from JAIPMN010019971.1 coordinate 7,529, forward strand.
CGTTTCGAATTAGCTATTGCTCGCACTGTCTAAATAAATTTGAATGGATCGGACTATTTCCCTTCAAAACGAAAAACAGGTGATCCAAGTGGACCAATTTGGTTTTATTATTCTCATTTAATTTCTGGTTCTGAAAAATTTGTAAAACCTTTCTAACATAAAAATTATAAACATGCAGATCTTTCAATCTAAATCATGATCGAAGTTAGGTTCGATGAACTTTCATTGATCATAACCGAGCTGTGTGACAATTAATTAATTAATTAATTCATTAATTAATTTAACACTAGAAAGTGACTAACGCCTATGTAACAACTCCGACTTTGAAAAGGTTTTAGGGAGTTATACTCATCAGCTTCTCTTCCTTGTACGAACGAGGAGAATTGTGTATGTGTGTAGTCATGACAACATTTGACTGCTGTGACGTCAGTCATCATACGGCCAGCAGGTGAAATCATTGTTCCACTGACGAAATTCCCTCTTTAAGAGGTCACACCTCCACACTAGCGTTGTCCATTCAACCTAATAATTAACAGATAATATAATAAAATTAATTTTCAAGTCGATGAAGGTGACCTTTTTTTTTGTCTTCTAAAATGTTCTAAAAGAATGATGCAACAATGTTACTTTTTTCTCTTTTCTTTCATACTGTTTATACGGTTATGTACACATACGGTGCCTTTTCGATGGGTGTCTAGAGTGTATATAGAGGTGTGTGTTCTCATGTTACTATTCATTCACTGCGGTAGGTCACTGTATTCAATCATATCATTACCACGTTAATGACTATTAAAGGTCGTCAGTATTTGACCCCAAATATGCTAGAAAGTCAAATAATGGTCACTCATGCTCCAGCTTTAACAAGCATTTTACTATACCACCCTCAAAGTATTTTCATTACTGAAACATCTCATTATCTAATTTAAGCCCCCCCTCCCCTCCCCCTCCCCCTCCCCCTCCCCCCGATGTCTGGAAGTAATTTAGCGACGGAGAACCAACGGGGAAAGTACCTTTGAAACTACCTTCTAGCAAGTCTGACGACCTCTGAGGGCTACATGTTACTTATACTTTAGTATCGTTAGCGGGTGGTATTTCGTAACAACCGCATCAGTCACTTGCTAAATCTTTAGCATATAACACGATTATGATAAATTGTTAAACCGACCACTTCCCAAGAACAAAATCCCCAAAAGACAGGTTACTGCAGTTTTTAGTTGACTTTTATAATACAACATAAATATATTTAAAAAATGGTATTGGCGCTGTTCGATACATGGTACAAAATCAATGTATAGATCATTGTAGCTTTACTATATGATTTTCTGTTTTGATCTCAAATTATGAATTTGAAGTCTGCTTGAAGATTTCGAGGGGGGGGGGTGGGGGGTCCCGTTCGGTTTTGTCTGAGCGAAGAAATGTTGAAAATCGAATCAAATCCATAAATAACTTGCTCATGAATATGCATTCACTTGGTGGAAATTTCTAGGAGGGTAACGTCTTCGTTTGATTAACTTCAAGTAATATTTGGTAGGTTTGGGCAATTGTTTTAGGGAACTTTGCAAACAGCTTCGTTAAGCCAAATAACGCTAGGGGGACATAAATTTAAATCTTTTTAATTTTCCCCTCGTACTGAGTAAAACAAGGTAACCGATTTTTCAGGCTTTCAACTAAACTCACACCAAAAACCATCACATCACTTGGTTTTGCACAGGTATTTTGGGTCATCCCATATACGTTAAGGGTTCATACAATTTCTTTCTCAGTGTTACACTGTAAAACCCTGAAAATACTCTCTGTGCAATTAAAATCAATATCATTTTCTCTATAAACAGTAGCAACGCAATGCAACTATAGGTTCGAGACCAACAGAAAGCCTGAGTACATCATTATAGAAAAAAAAAATACTAACCCTTAAATATAATTTGCTTCATTTTTCCAAGTACAACGTTCAAACCAACTTGGTACGCATGCGTGTGACAGAAAAGGTCCCATATTGGACCCATATTGATTCAGAATAACTCATATAGCATTGAATCTCAACTATGCGTAACATAAAAATTAAAACATGATAATACAGCAATGCATAATTTTATATATATAGAAATTTCCTCCTTCTCCCCTGTCACTATGTACAATTATTTGACTAAGCCCAAGGGCCTGTGCTTCAGCTATTTTGGAAGTTAAATGATCGCTAGTGGCCCTTATGTCCAGGGTCCATATAAGTAAAAAACGCTCCATGTGACATAGAGTAATGCTTCCCCAGAGTCTTCCCAAACCTATTGACTCAATTGTATGTTTCCACATTCTGTAATTATTTAATTGACGAGCGGTCGATCGCTATAACAAAGTTGCAATAAAAGGCCGGGAAGTTACATAAATTAGTTAGATACATCCAGAGTATAGTTTGCGATATGTCACTTGAAACGTCCGCTTCCGGAAACAAAAGCCAAACAAAATCATTGTAAGCACCCATCAGTTTAAGTGTTTCTGACGGCAATTATCATTACCCTGGTGTTGATTTGAAGGACTACATAGAGAGTACACTGCTGTAGATGATTACAGTGAGTCCACACTCGTACTCGTACAGTATTTACCTCTACACGTACTCATCTTTGTTGATTGGTACTAATTTGAGTACTCATATACTCGCGCTTAGAGCCTTCCACACGTATACTTATACTCATACCAAAGGGGAATTGTACTTGGTACTCTACGAGTACTCGAAATCATGCGGTTGTACTTATACCATAGGCCTACTACTAGTCGATTGATATGTGTACAACAGTGTACCGTTTAAATATACAGATATCGCAAACTTGGAATGAAGTTTGCCTTCTATTCCTAAATAAACCGGGTAATAATAAGTTGGTTCTGCGTGATTCTAGTGATAAATGAAAGTGACCTCCATGTCTGTCCCAATTCTTTTATATACAAATTAGGCTAGGCTCGATATGTATGTTATGATAGCATGGCTATGCTAGATATGTATGTAATGATAGTATGGCTAGGCTAGATATAGTATGGTAGGGAAATTAAGGCTAAGTGCTGATGTTTGCATCGATAATCTTAGTATACATGTATACATATATAGCCGTATTATTATTATAGACCCTATACTATACGAATTAAATATGTGCCTTGATAAGTGGCATGTTTCTACAAATTAACCCCCTTCAGACCTTCACCGTTTGAAAACGTGGATAATATCTGATTCAACAGAAAATATCGCAATCAATAAAGATCGTTTTTTATGTTATTAAAATTTACAGCTAAAACAAGTCGAAAATAGTTGAAACATGTACATATTTTCCCTGGAGTGGCAGAAGATCCACTTCGATATTACTATTTTTTTTTAGTTTTTTTTTTTAGTTTAACAAATCTTCAATAGGGTTGACGACCACTAAAGGAGGGCATCATAGTGACGAAAATCTGTCGTTAACCTCTAACCCGGCACAGTTTCCCTGGAGACCTAAATAAGCGCCACTCTTTTCTCTTTACGGTCGTCTGCTCAAAAAATGTATCTTTAAGTTATTGAAATTAGATCTAAAACAACAAAAAAGTAATAAATTGATAAATAACCTTACGCCCTCGTATTTCCTCCGCCAAGTTCACGCGGCTCGTAGAGGAAATCCCTTGTGGCGAGTATGGGACAAACAAAGCCATAAAAAGGGGGGGAAAGTTTCAAGAAGAACAAAAATGTCCAGAGAAATCAATCAATTTGTGTCGGCCAATATGTATTCAAGAAAATAAACCCGAACTTCTCTTCTAAAAAAAAAAAAGAAATGTGGAGAAAATAAAAGTATAAGAAAACTATACGTGAGGCACTTTTTTTTATTGCCATTATTATTGTGATCTTAATAACAACGATATACGACGCACGTAGCACAACGTGCCGAGTTCTAATCAGTTTGTTAGATATAAACCTCTTAAAAAGAATCAATTCCATTTTATTACTTAGTGGAATTTCTTTCGTCTGGTTGCTTTATATTAGACATTTAGTGGTAACTTAACCACTTTCGTTCAATCGGTTGGCACCATGAACTTCAAATTGACGTATTTGTCTTTTTGGTTTTGGATCAAAAACCCAATAACTGAAGCTCGGGTAGAGGGGAGAAGGGGG
>JAIPMN010019972.1:0-13166 GCA_020650975.1 Apostichopus californicus
CAAATATCAATTTTAGGAGTTATTTGACTAAGGTACTCCCTTTTACTGCGTTCATATAGCACTACCTAATGACAAAATCCTAAATCATATTTGGCAAGAGTTATTGTTACTTTCTTTAGCTTGTGCATAATCAGTATAATGGACAATCTTTGTTAGTTTTTATCTAATTATAACAAACTTATTGCATTTAAAATGTAAAGAGCATAACAAAGTAGAAGTCGAATACCACATTACTTGCAATGATATTAACAACAAAGGTACAGTTGGCGGCGTTCTCAAACCGGTCCCGGAATGTGTAAACCACTGTAGTTGTTGAGATGTCGAATAAATCCCCTGAATCGTGTGAGGCTTCAAGTGTTACCGGTGGATTTTGATCATTTGCAAAAGGTTCCTGGGCCCATGTTATTACCAAAGGGGTGGCAGTACCCCTTTCTATGATCCTGGTAATATCCATTGGACATTGTATGATAAATGGGGGTGTTGTATCAACTAAAACAAAGAAGAAAGGTCATTTTGCAGTTTACTTTATACAAGATGTGAAAGGCATCTTAGGGCTTACAGCAGTTCCAAAAGTGTATATCTCCTATGAACTGTACTGCAAAGCCCCACAAATTATCTTCAACGATATGTTTCAAAACAGCAGATGAAATGTTCAAATATTGACAGGCCAAATCCTAACTTGACACAACCCTGAATTCTAGATACATGTTGTGTAAAAGCAATTAACTGGTATCACAGAGAATGACCGAGTGTTCACAGTCTGCCTTGATAAATTTTACGTTAAATTGTTACTCATACGTATCTGCACAACAAATGTGCAGCTTTCAAAGCAGTTTGCAATGCTATGTCATTTATTTTTAGAGTTTTTTGCTTCAAACACAATGATTTACTTGTCCTATGAATTTGCATTTGCATCTGCAATTATATATTCCACAATGCATGGTCATATATTCTCAACCCCCTCCTAAAAAATTAAAAGTAATATACTAAAAGTTAACCACCTTTTCCTTTCTCCGGTTTGCTAACCAAATGCTGCAGGGACAAACTGTTTACCTTTTTCTCGGTAATCCCATAAACGGTATGTAAGAAAGCCTTAAAATTCCGAAAAAAAATTATAAATTGAATGTACTACACTTGACAATTGACTGTGTTTCTCACTTGATGGAATAACTCCTGTGAATGAAGCTCTGTGTACTACTGTACATAGATGTAGTCATCTTGATTCTGTGCTATCACAGTTTAAGTTAAACTATTACAAATAAAAAGAGATTTACATTAATATTTCCATGAATTAATTAGTTCTTACTAAATAACACTGCCATAATTTCTCAAGAAATATCTATTTGCAAATCACAGATGGCAATAAAAAAAAGCCTTGAAAACACAGGAAAGAACAGTAAATTACCACTTACCAACTGCAGTCCAATTCAACTGCCAACCGTTAAAGACAAGATTTTTGTCTGAAGAAAAGAAGAGCCATACAGTATCTGTTTCTAGACTGAATGGTGGTGGATATATTTGTCCATTTAGTGTTCTATTGTCAAAGAAACGAACTGTGCCATCCATTACAGCGGTGCTATTTTCTACTAAATCTGTCTCAAGGAAGTCTAGTCCTGTCCCTACAGAGAGTTCATCCTTGAAGGACTCCAGACCAAATCCACCAGTTCCAGTGAACTCAAAGTTGATGCGGGTTGCCCCAGGAATATAAAGTAAATAGGTAGCTGACCATCTGTTGGGATATTTTTCTGGGTAATTCTCAGACCGGAAGGATCCAGTGCGACACTCATTTCCATAGCATGTGATAAGATCTCTTGCAACTGCAAAAAAAATTATATAAATATTTTACAGCATATTACAAATGTATTTTTCTTTCATTTTGAATTAAAAATAATGCATAGTTTTAAGTTAAAAAGAAACACTATAGCTAAAAACTTGATGTTTTATATGTATTGTTCCTTTGATTTGACACATCAACATCATGTTTGTCTAATAGATAACCCTGCTTCATTGTTTTGACTATCATATTGCCAAAGAAAATCAACTCAATAATTTTTAAAATAAGAATGTCTAATCCCAGCAACAAAACTCTTACCATATAAATTAAGCGAAGGTATCAATAATGTAAATTAATAGTAACTATGTGATGAAGTGATTTTAAGGCACGTGAAGGAAGTTAATAATCCAATATCTCAAATTCATGGTGCTCTTAAATGGATCGTTCAGAGTACTTTGATAGTGGTGTATAATAATTACTGGTGTCCTCCAACACTACATGTTGAGACCCTAACCACAAACCTCTCTGCAGGATGAGTTTTGATTGTTTCGATCCTTTATCACATGTCATATGCAAACATGTCCAGTAGTCTACTGTACCTAGTATCTATTTTCCGATTCAGGCTGTTATAAGCAAGTCACTAGGACTAAATGAGGGCACCTGGTTCACACCTTGTCAATTTCGTTCACACCCTATGTAAGATCACTTGCAGTTATTTTGTTATATATGTTTTTGTTGTTAGACAACCTTGAGTAAAGCAAAAATTACATAGCTCAGGAATTTACTTGTAATGGTTATCCTATAATGATATGCAAACTAGCCTCAGATAGTACAATGACAGATATAAACAAGCATGGAATTTGTTGGAAGCATAATGCTAAAAAAAAATTTTTTTTTGCTGATTCTTAATAATATCAAACATGCAGTAAAACAGTTATTCATACAAAATCTGCGAACTGTAAGAAGAAATGTTCTAATCCAAATATCCTGGAAGAAATAAATGTATTGTTAAAGGTGAGACGTAAGCTGTAAGGTGAACATGACATTGTCTCGACAGAAACTAGTAATGGGGAATCGAATGCACAACAAAGTTCACAAACAATGTAAAAGATTCTATACACTTTGGGAGCCTGTAGAATGATGAAGGCTGATCGACTGATAATTGGTCAGCAGTTAGAGGTGTATAGAGAGCATTTAAAAGGTTTCTAGACATGGTAGAGTGCTTGTGTCGTGAGGAGACAGGTAAGCAAGGAAGCCAAGTAAAAATTTCCTCTTAACTTAGTAAACCAATTTCCCACCATGATCATGGCGTTTTAGAATTTTAGCAGAGATGGGGTGAGAAGGTGGGGTTTTTTGTTCCTTCTTATTTCCCCCAGTTTATATAAAATCATGCAGGGGAAGAGGAATGATATTGTTTTCTACATGATTTCAAGTTCTCTTTTGTAGTTTGAGCCATTTTATAACAGGAACCCGACCCATAACCTTCAGTATAGTGGAACGTTAACAGAGTACGTCACATTAAAAAAAAGGGAATGTTGCAATGACTTAAACATTACTTTTATGTTTGACAAGAATATGCTCCAAACATTCTCCTACTCCATCTCAATGGAATGGATAAGGATCAGTTTTAAACTGTAAAGCCTCCTGTCTCTTTTCCTTAGGCAGTATCAGCACACTGGGGTTTATACTACATATTCTTGAAGTTTTCTGTGCATTCTATATTTTATACACCTTCTTAACTTGGTTCATTAGTCAAACAGGTAGCCTCAATAAATAATTAACTACAAAATTTATGTTATCATAAAATCAATTCTTCAGAGAAGAATCTATAACTGTTTAAGAATCTATAACTGTTTTTAGCAAAAGCCAGGGTTTTATTGAAAATTCTCAATACAGTTATCGCATTCTGCCCCTCGTAAATAATAATAAAGCAAAAGTTGAGATGGAACTGTTTTAGCTGAGGCATAATCATATTTATGACATACTGTTATCACTGGCACAGTCAAACCCAATGCCAGTGGCTGCACTACAGTCACACACATAAGGAACAGCAGAAGGTGGAGGACTAAGTGGAAGTGGTCTGTTGAAGCAGGAACTACTTGGTGGTGAACAAACAGAAGGGTTATCACAACCTAAGGAAAGAGAAAAAGAAAAACTGTTTTCTATCTATGAGAAAAATAAAATATGATAGAAAACCAAGATGATATTATAATACATATCAAATAGCACAAAGTTGACAAACTTGTTAGAGTCCCCTTTAGTTTACAGTTTCAGTGACTCATTACAACATTGCTTGAACATAGCATATATATATTATGACAAGGAAATAACAATTTCCAGCTATATCTCTGATCTCATTTTTGTAGAATCTGTGCTATATCTTTCTTTAAATCCATGCAGCATGATGGTAAAACTGAAAACTGGTGTAAGATATTTATTATGTAAAGAATGAAAGTAACAGTGCCCTTTGCATAAATGCTGAGGATCCCATTGGCCATACACCTACAAGAAACTTGTTCTCATTGGTTACGGCCGGTAACAAATTGAGCAATGTAGTGGTGAGGCATGCAGATTGCCAACAAGCAACATTCACAGCAACATTTTCAAGGAGAAAATCACAATCACTGGTATGATAACATACCTGACTGTTTATTTAAATACTGAGAACAGTCCAAGGGTTTTCATTATATTTATCACAAATAAACAGAAACATTTGAAATACTACACCAAAAGCATTTCATCACATGAAGAAGAGGTTAAGAGAAAATGACACTTTAAATTACTCCCAACCAACCCCCCCCCCATCAATAACATTTTAAACAGTAGTCCTGTACAAATGTGCAGACATGACAGATTCAAATCAAACCTAAGTGGAATGCATACTCTAACATATATGTTCAACATATATATTGTAGGTGCTCAGAGCAGACTATATGAGACTCAGAATAGCTACTTCTTCTTTTCTTTCATTTTAAATGATTCTAAGGTCTACCAGTTAAAAAACAGTTTGTATTGTTTCGGTCCACCAGGCTGCATGTCAAAGCATACATTTGCGCATTCACAGATTAGGAGTAAATTGCATGAAGAATGGTGCATGAGTTTCTCAATCGTAAGAATTATTCTGTACCTATTGGCAAATATAATTCTCTTCACTTCTTACTTCATCATACTTCATGAATCTAAATAATTCTCTTACTTTATGCACTGTTCAACTCACCAAATTGGTAAAAGCTGAAGCAGTTGTGACTGAATTTATAAACACTTTACTTTCACAACTACAACGTTTCCAAAAATTGACAAACCCCGGGATAAAATTAGAGTTCGTAAGTAGACCTAATGCTCATAGACATTGTACCTAGGCTGGCCATAAGTCAACAGGAGTCTATGGTATATAGACCAATGCTAATGTAGTGAAATGTATTTTGCGTGTTGTCGTATTGTTGTCTGTTACATAACATTTGGTGTAACTTTGTTTGACCATACCTCAAATTGTTCAGATTCAGCTGCATAATAATTCACACATGTTTGAACGAAGTCCTTGCGTAATTGGCTTGTTGAACCCTCGTGATTTGTATTACGTAATAAGTCCTTTTCAATGTCCTTTGATATATATTGGGCGCACACGGAAAAGGGACTACTGGCGTTGGTTGCGTTTAGCCAGAATACGTAATTTATATTTAAGATCTGAGATCCGAAACAGCCATGGAAAGTTATGCCACGTAATGCAGTTCGCAATAGTGGTTTCTGGAAGTTCTCGACTTTAAAGGGCTAAAGAGGTATTTTGGTGTTTATATATATTATAAGTAAAATGCTTTCTACGTGTGTTTGCTGGTTTATGTTTGTGCAATAGTGAAATTTGTGTATTTATTTGTGCCAAAAAACAAACTATAAAAATGTTGTATTTAGTACTGTAAGTTTTCTATTTTTGTATTTCGATAGTTTTACGGGAGTCATGGAGTCATATACGAATGCGAAGAAATAAATTGCGGTGACTTTACTCTTGTTTGAAACCGTCCGTCATTTTTCGTCTTGCCACGACCGGTACAGCTAACAACAGTCAAAATGATTAAGACACACATTATGCCATAGCCTATAGCTTGGTTGAAGTTCTACTTTCAGTCCTAATGGGAAATCCATCCTGTATCCTATTCAAAAATAAGGTCACAGAGGGTAAAAGGTAGGCTAATATTAAATTAAAACTTTTTTTTAATGATAGTAACATATATTGAATATTTTTTATTTTAAATTTCTTCAATGGACTCATATTCACTATGATGGAAAACAAGTTGCACGTTCTGTTCTGATATACTATATAATAAGTGGTCCCAGTTTCGTTCAGGTCATACTGATACCAGGAATGTGGATATCCAAACTATTCAAGCAGTTCAGTTCAGTTCAGTTAATATATTTCGCATATACATAGACATACAAAGCAGTGCAGTAATGGTATATACAGGATACTAGAAAAAGCATAAAATGTTTATCAAAGCTAGTAACCCTAAAGAAAAAGAAAGAAAATAACAGAACAAAGTAAGAAAGAAAAAACAAAAGCAATAGCAGCGATGCTGTATAGAGGCTCAGCTAACCATCTGCTTGAGAAATCTGTTTTGGTTGGTGTTAATTCTGAGCAGGTTATCCATTTCTTTGGGCATAACATATAAGACATAACTGTTATTTCATTTCCTCCCCCATCCCCTTTACCCTTGCCTTTTCATCCTTCCTGGCAGACATAGATTGTTACAACATTAGAAAGTTGTAAGCATTTGTTTTGAAAAAAAAAAATTTTTATTTTTATTTTTATCAAAATTAACAATGATAAAAAGAAATTGTTAAAGGGTGTGAAGACTCGCGCAAAAAGAAACGTCTAATGCCGGTAATTTGACCTAGTTTCGAATGAGGTGTAACATAAATGTTGTACACCACCATCGATCCCACAAAATACACACACAGCTTGCTACCGTCGGTAATTAGACACTAGCGTACAGTCAGTACATACAGCTGCGGTCAATACCCACAGCACAGTATACAAACGATACAGCGATGGCCATCTCAGGTCCAGCTAAAGATAACAATTAAGGTATCACGTTTCATTACTGTCTGCATTTTGTAGCAACAACGAAAAACACAGTTGTTCGATAATATGGCACGCCACATGTGCAATAATTCGATAAACCGAGTTTATCGCCGTTCACTCTGTTTTTCGCTCGATAAACTGAGTTTATCCATAAACTGAGTTTATCGCTCGATAAACCGAGTTTATCGAATTGGAACTATGTTTTTCGATTGAAAAGCATAGTTCCTCAAGAAAATCTGATAAACTGATTTTATCGACTCGAAAAACTTAGATTAGCGATTTAGAGACCTCACTGTTTGAACAACTCTGCTTTTCGCTCGGTTTTATTTAAATTCAGTGACAGTGAATGAATCAATTGTTTCGATGTTTCGTTTTACATGTTTTTGGGTATTTTTTCCATCGAGAGATTATCCCCTAACCACCAGACGCTCAGCTAAATGACAGTGACATCCGAGAGACTTTACAAAGCAAATGGCTAGACTTCCTTGTCTAGCACACAGATTACTACGTGAGAGGCTACATGGTTAAAACGCCAAAGACCCATCAAAAGAGACACACCGACTAGGGGCGTCACCAGAGCATTGACCACCACAATGATTTACAAAAAAGGGGTAAACTCTCCACTGGTGCAGAATTTTGTCGAATGCAAGGATGAATAGGGGTTGTCACACACCCCTCTACAGCTACGGCCCCGACACCGACCATTAATTCTTAGTCATATGGGACAATTATAAATTTGTCAAAAGAATCGCTCATCCATACGTAGCGTTGGCTATGTTGTTTATTCCTATACATGTATCATATTCCAAGGATAAATCAACAACAAGAAGATTTTTATAGCCGCCAAAGAGTATTTGCCCATAAGACACTACATACACCCTACTGTGACTGGAGTAATTGAAGGTTTAGCCAGCCTCAAAAAAGGTCACATTCAATAAAACATATCTCGACTTAGGGTGGAAGGTGAGGTAAACCCTTTCTTCCTGAACCCAACATTAAACAGACTTTTATACAAAGGGTTTCCATGGGGGAAAGTCGGTTTCTATAAGAGCGTTGTTCAAGAATTTTTGCAGTCTGATTTAATTATTGGGCAAAGAATGCCCAAGTTCTTGCTTGCTAATTGTTATAACTTCCATGCAAGCATCACACGCAAAACTGCTTTACAAGTTATTGGTTTGCTCTTTGTTGCGACAGAAAGAAAATCCTTCGAGCATAAAATGCAAACATGTTGAAAATGGAATTGAGGTCAATTCTATCCACTGCACTTGACTGAGTGTATATGCAGCAGTTTCTGGAAACTTCAGAATGATAAAGTACGTCAAGTGTAAGTAATTCGATAACAAACTATAGATGTAGGCCTATCGAGTAGCCCAATCAAGTAAATCAGAGTCCACTCAATACGCATGCAGTATAAAGATCTGAGTGGCGTGAAAATGCCCCACCCTCCCATGTTCGGTCCCGCTCACAGGGCGACCACTAAAATAAGGAAACTTGCCGTGTCCAAAAAGAAACTCTCAGACAGGAAGATACACAACTTTTTTTCAATTCGACTGACATTAATTAATTTGGCCTACGTCTACCTCAAAACTACTGCTGATTTGAAGCTAATATATGCTGGAAATAATGAAATCGCAAAGCTTCAGCTTTCTCCCACCAAGGGATCGCAATATGGCCCCTTGACCCCACGCCGATATGGTTCAGTTCATTCGCACTGGTGCCAGGTTGCTTTACCTCCTGTGCCCACGCATGTTGGAGTCATTTTGCTCTGCCCACCACTTCCAAATTCCATTTAATTCCTATCTATCGTTTTCAGGATAACAAAATTTGAAATTGACACGTTTTGTACAATTGCGTGTGTTAATGCCATAGATGCACCTGGGCAAATTTGTTTGATGTTTTTTTTAATGTACATCTTCTTCAAAATCGAGATGTATGATCATATGAATATATTCAGTTATGGTGGCGGTGTGTAGATAAATTCACATCCTCTGAGGCAAACTTCAACCGCTATCCAATCCAAGGAAAGCAATAAAGTGAAACATCAAGAAGACAATTCTGTCAGTGTGCAACTATGACATCACACGTGGTTACTTCAATTTTGTTCGTGCTACTTACAGTGACAACTTCAACTCTTAGTTATATCAAAAACGCAATGTAGGAACTGCATAAAAAATTCACGAAGATGCATATTATATCTTCTACTTCCATTGGTCAAAAACAAATTTTCCAACAATAATTGTAAGTATGGACCATAGTTTTAGTCTTGTATTAATCACTCTGTTTAGTCAAACAAAGGAGCTTTATTGCTATTAACAAATAAATTATGTTCTGATTACGTAGCCTGCTTAAAGATTTTACGAGTCCTGTATTAAAAGTTTCCCATCTGCTTGGTACGAACCGACCACGTCCCATCAGCTACCTCTCCTCGGGGTCTTATATGAAGGACGTCTTCCAGCTGTTGTGTGTGTAGGGGGGTGGGGTGGGATTGAGGGATATACGTCCCACTTTTCAACCTCACACAAAATTGCAAAAAGTACTTGTTTGCCCAAACTTCTGGATCATGGTTGCTCACATGACTCCGGCAATTTTCAGTGAATATTATACAAATAATGAATGGTTATGAGTGCAATAGTGCAAATATTTCATGAGTTGAAAGATGGAATGTTGCATTCAACGAGGCGCAGCCGAGTTGAATGGAACAAATTACATCTTTCAACGAATGAAATATTTGCACTATTGCACGAATGGAAACCATTTATTATTTGTTTTATACAACATATTATATTAAGATGGGTAAAATGCACTCATTCAACAGATTGTTTTGAACAGACAGGTTTCTCTGCTCTCTTACCATTGAAAAAGTGCTATCAAAAAAGTATAACCCATGGTTCTATTTCATAGAGTGTAATAGAGCGGATTTTCCATGCAATCAACGAGCAATTGACCAATCAAATGACCAGAATACAATTAGGTGATGTATAAATATATATATAGGTCTGTATACATCAGAACAATGGTATTATAACTCTGTATTAGACATAGTTCACCAAGAAATTATACGAAAACAATAGCATATTCTTTCTGGTGACAGTCATGAAATGTGATAAGATTGACTATGAATCGCTAAAGCAATAACCTTATAATCATACCAAAGAATTTCTGCGGGAAAGGCACTTATTTTACGATAAAGTATAAGGTACACAAGGTAAAAACACGCGCATATGCCTATATATATTAATCACATATAATGGCCAATGACTCTGAAACTTACACGTACTCAAGATGAAATAACAATTTTCATTGGGGACTGACCGTAAATGCGTTCATATTTGATGGCGCACATCACATTAACCACCTATCTCTGAGCATGGTATTTCTATTCATATAACTTTTACAAGTTTTACAAAGATTTTTTGATATCTCGCGTTCCAGAGCTTTGAAATATTGCGCTTTGCAACAGTTTCAGAAAATCGATTAAATTAAGAAGATACTCACTTCTGCCTAATTGTCCATCTACTGAGAGCAGAAAGGATCCAAAGAAAATAACTAACACGAGTCCTCTCTGAGCCGTCATTTTTGTTATCCGATTGCGGCCCTTCATAACAAGAAGTTGTTGACTACTGACCCAATTGGGTAAAGTTATCGTCTGAAGCACACGAAGTTTTGGTTACGCTCCACTTGACAAGGTAAATTTTTCCAGGTTAGCACTACTTCCGTGCATACACACACCACCTTACAGACACAATCTATGCTTAGTTTAGTTTAGTAGGGCAAAAACGACCAGGAGGGACAATCAAGTCCCCATCAAGGACCCTATGGGAGAGAAAAAACCCCGGAAGACACTAAGAAATTTTCAAAACTCTAACAATGCAGCTCACACCGATGGTGTGCACAAGCGACGGGTGGAACATCTTCTCCACCTCCATCGTTAATAGGCCTGACAAAAATTTCAGTCGGTTTTTTTTATTCAAAAGTATTTAATACCGTTTGTGCGTAATAATATAATAATCGTATACGTTTTCAGACCTAATAATTTATGGACCTTCTTTGTAGTCTAAATATGCCTAAGAATACAACCATTTGACATATTGGATCTGCGTCTGACCGTTCCATAAAGGTTTCTGTCACTACCTAAATCAGTCGGGGAATATATTGAACTTAATCCCCTTCCAGCCCCCCCCTCCCGCCTGCTTTTCAAGTCATAAAACATTAAATTATCCAGAACTACTGTTTTTATTCTACCATCAATCAACTGATACAATAAATTCACTGACCAAACCGAAAGGGAAAACATGAAACTTTAATATAGTGCGTTTCTCATTAGGACCCATTCATGACAGGCTATTTAAACACAACAGATGGGCGATGCGCATGTACAACTGTTTTATCTTTAAGTTCCCATATAAAGTAATATTTTCCGTTTTTTTTTTGTCAGTTTTGTTTTGTTAGTGTTACGACATCAGGATTTGTTGCAAAATATCACTGCGGCGCACAAGATCAGTATCATGCCCGGACCCCTGATTTGGAGCTTTTTAGTTGAATTCATAAAACAACAAATCTGATTGTTGTTACTTGAAGAAATGAAAATGAAGACTAAGGCGTATATGTTCCATTTCCAGTTTTCACAGAAATACTGTGCTATTTGTGTAACTGTCTGTAGTGAACAGTAGTTTTTGACCCCTGATACTCATACCCAATTGGCAATCTTTGTGGCGTCATTGTCCTGGAGGCTAACCGCCTTCGCAATTTAAAAGCAAACAGCTTACAAAAAAATATTTTATAAAATGACAACAAAAAAGAGAGAGAGAGAGAGAAAAGAATTGATGTACTAGTTTAAAGAGAAATATAACGTAGGGCTGCGATTTGGTATAAATCCAATAGCATTGTAGAGCAACCATTATTCTCAAGAACAAAGGCGTATTGTGAGCTTTTACCACCAAGTGTAAAGTGTTGCCTTCTCAATAGAAGTTATCATCTGGGTTATTTACACCGATTTGCGAAATTTTACTGGGACAGACTGAAAAAAAAAGAAAAAAAAAAGGAGGAAAAAAATCGGTGTAAGAAATAGTACACGTTAATAATTAGGTTCAGACTAGTAAATAACAGTCAATGTAACGAATGTAAATTAACCCTAATTGAAAAGGGAACCGGTGGGTGTGAAACAGGTATGTGAGGTTAAGATACTGAGAATGGGAATAAAAGATTATGTGGATATTTGTAAACACAAGGTTAGCAAACGATGACTTGTTATAGCTTGGCGAATAAAAAGGGAGGCGCAGGGGATTAATGGACTGATGATTAAGAGTGGACGCCGGTGACATTATTGTTCCTGATCTGGCTCTCGACATGCGCCTTTGGTCAAGGCTTTCGAGTTAATTGGATCACGTTACGTCAGCAAGTGCGCGAGCTAACACCACTATTTTTTTTTCGCGAATATATATATCGCTACGGCTTTTGCCTTATATTACTAGTGACCCTGTCAGGCGACGGGCAGGGGACTGAGGGTGATCTGGGCACCCGGGCCAAAGACGTTCTTTTGTGTCACCACTTACACTAGTGACATAGCCCAACCCTTCCCCATTGACAAATTGGCTCACATCTGCGTTCAACATATCTTACAAGGAAAAAGGCCAACAATTCTGAAGCAAAACTTAGCAATTGCACGTACTAATTATCAGATTTGCTTCGGAGACAACCATATTTAGTGGGCCCCGATAAGTCGGCCCGCCCTTGCAGTCAGGTATACAAAAAGGGTAACAATCTGTAAGTCGCCAATTTGTTGACATACCAGAAAAGTGAACACACATTTATAGATTTAACTTGAGGGAGGTATGAATTTCTCAAATGTTGGTTTTGAAATTTGCTCAACTGTTAACATTAGTTAGATTATGTAATTGTGTCTTACTTCATGGAACCAATCAACAAGCCCTTAAGTGTTGGCAAGCAGAGTGCTACTTTTACATATGTACTACTGTATGTAAACGTTCCAATTTACTAAAAGCAAAAAACTTCACTCTCTATAAGGTTCAAGTGCATGCAATGGGTGTAAACCTTTGTATACAATGTTTAGATTTCTCTTTTATTTTTCATTTTGCAAAAATTGATCTATTTCTAACTACTTGATTTATTTTCAAATAAATTCAAATTAATTCCAATTCCTGATAAAACTGAAGATAGTTGACTTAGTTACAAGGTGTTACTGATAGAGAACTAATTTAAAACGTTTATGAAGTTCCTTCCATGGGAACAGCGCACTACAAAAGAAGACAGACAAATTTTGTTTAGTGTATGCAGGAGACAAACTAACAACAAAAACAA
>JAIPMN010019973.1:0-11886 GCA_020650975.1 Apostichopus californicus
CCCCTCCCCTTAGACCCCTCCCCCATATCACTCTAATGCCACTTTGGCCCCTCCCAAACAAAGGCCCTGGATCCGCCAGTGTATATAGGCAGCTATGCGTGATTAGATGGAAAGGCGATGAGTAAAAAAATGTTTTGATTGGTGAAAGAGCCTGAACATATTCTGAGCATACTGGTGAAATTTGAAGTTTGACAACTTTGTACCACTGACGCCATATCTGAATGCACCCTGACAAGACTATTTTTTGGAGTGTGTTTATCAAACAAGATGTTTATCTTATTTTCAACTAACAATTCGCTATCACCGGTATATAGGCATATTCCCTGTAAAGTTGGCCCAAGTAATTCAAGATCAAAAGAAGACTGTAATAAAAAAAGCAAAACGAAGCAATTTGTTGTCGGTATTATGGCATCACAGAAGCTCATTATGGAAAATGAGTAAATAATAGTTTTCCAAAATTTCTCTGTGCCTACTAATAGACGCCGGACCTCAGATCTGTATCATACCACTGATCCCCTCCCGACCCCCACCTCCACCCCTCCCCACCTCCATCCCTCCCTCATCTACAACCTTCCCCCACTTACAACCCTACCCCCACCTCCCACCTTCCCCACTCCCAACCCTACCCCACCTCCAACCCTCCCACCCCACCCACAATTTAAACCTTCCCCCACTCCCGACCCAACCCTCCCCCACCTCCTCAGGTCTGCTGGTGATTAGTGTTGATGACAATGACAAGCCCTATACTATATGCACGTGCATTGCAGCGTCTGTGGCATATAGAGTCAATCACCCCATGCAAGCGTAGCTATAGTAAACTCACACATACCGACAGTCACACGTGTGGACTATTACGTAATTCTCGGTATACTTGTCTAGCACAATTAACGTGATAATGTGCGGCATATGAGCTGATGACCCACTGCTCCACTGTTATGAAAAGTCATGCGCGTGACCGTTATAGCACTGACTGTTGTTATGGAACAACTCCCTGCTAATACACTGTAGCTATAGTATATAAAACAACCGTATAGGGTTCAGTTTACTACCTGTAATTAGTACTATAGCCTATCAGGCTTAATTACTTATGTCTGTTTAATATTCCTGTTTATTTTATCCAAACATTTCATCTTGCTGCGTGGTAGGATTCGCCAATAATTCTTAAGGACTCAACTACTGATCATGGATCAAGGATTTAGTATCGTCGAGGAAGCCGAGAGGATTACCGCAAGTCGGGGCAACTTTAATCATGAGATACCAAGGGCCATAGATTTCAAACATGCAGAAGATCAAGCTCGAATGATGCTGGAAGAATTTCCTCCGGGACCTTTAAGTCTTTACAGAGAAAAGGCTTCATTCAGGTGGCAAGATATGAAGATTCTACTCGATGGACCAGAAAATGTATTATTGAAGGTAAGATCCTGTCTACATATGGTTTGAATAACCACTACTGAAATCCATATGTATAGGCGTAGGAGCCCAATTTGATTTGGGCGGGCTGTAACGACTTGCCCGAAAAATATAACCCAATTTTTTGCACGCCTCGCGCGCGTTCAACTTCTTAATGTGCATATCATGTAGGCATGCATCGGTTATTACATCGCATGCCAATAACATACAATCATTTGCTAGGTTATTACCCTTCCATATTGGTTATAGTTATTGGGGAAGTCCTCACAATAATAATGATCATAATAATATCAGTTTAACCATTGAAAAACACATTGCAAATTGTTTTTCTTTCAGTAGGTGCCCGAAAATTCTCAGCATAATGCCCGAATTTTCACGCCTATGTGTACAGGCCTTTTAAGAGATAAATGTGTTTTGGGGTGGGGAGGGGGTGGTTAAGAGGGGCCTTCCGTCCCGTTAGACCCGATGGAGACCCGACGTGCGGCTTTAAGGTTAGAAAAAAGCAAACATAAATATTGCCCCATTTACTCTGAACCGCTATACCGGACTGTATTGTTTTTGTTGGTATTTAGTGCTTTGAGGTAAATACCTTTGCCACTGTACCAATATACAGTTTGTAATCATTTCTTCAATATGACCTATTTGCAGTATGAAACACTGAACTGAGCTAATAATAGTGTATCATATGTCAAACACAAAATGATTTTGTGGTTTTACCGTCCAAGATTCAATCGCAGTTGTTTACTAATTAAGTGTAGACGGTAACAAATTCAAATATTTGGTTTTTCTAAAATTAGATTTAAGCGATATCAAAGCAAGATCATCAGTTTATTTTTACAGAATTTTAACTAATGAAAATGATTTTGTTGTGTTGTATTTGCGTTTGCATTAAGGAGACTGAGCAGTTAAATTTCCTGATAACGGGTCATTAAGTTTTATATTTAACTTAATTTTATCAATATGATCGTAAAATTTAATTTGAGAATCAACATCTTACATTAATGTTCCACAGACTCACGTAATTACCACATGCGGCAACTTAGATAAGATAAAGTATGATCAATTAATATGTGTCTTTGTTTATATCTGTTAGTCAGTTAAAACTTATCTTGTAACCTTTGAAAATGTTATTTGTGTTAGATCGTCTATTCGTGATATCATGTTACCAGGGAGTTATAGCAACTTAGTTATAGTTACTAAACACACCGAGCATTATTTCTCCTCTTAGAATGTATGTTGACATACATACCCCCCACCCCCCCCCAACCCCCACCCCCACCCCCAGAAAAAATAAACGCGCTGGACGTGAAATTGTGTGTTCTGGGGCTTATTTAGGCCATAAATTACGCATACACGCTAGGGTTTGCTAATATAACTACTTTTGATTATTTAGTGGGGTTGAAAAGGTGGTTGTATAAATCCCCTCCCCCGGTTCCGCGGCCGGGCTCCGCCACAAATCTTATCTCTCAAATGTCTATTAGAGTTGTAATAATTGTCTAGTTGTTGGCTTTTCCATCTAATACGGCTCTGTTCATCCCTTTCCGCCCACTCAATTCTATTCATATGCTAAAATCATAACTTCTTATTTCGAGGTTATCGGTCCCATTGATTTGTTAATTCGTACTCAAAGAGTTCCATTATGAACTTAGCTTCGATTCCTCGCTTTCCTATCCCCATATAACAGTATATAACCCTCCCTCTTCCATACCTAGAATGAGCGGGTCAAGTTAACCGTTTTTAGGACTTTGCACCCTTTGAAACCGGTCACTTCTGGTCATCAATGATTCCCTATTATCTTTCTATCACCCAAAGTTTCCAAAAATTGTGTTTTCTAAAACTTACTCCCATATCGATACGAATCTACACTCCCTATCTGTCATAGACAATTCTCTCCATCCAACCGTGCCTTTCGTGTTAATTACGTTAATTAATTAAATACTTTATTACTTCTATTCTTTGTATTTTACGTTAAGTAAATTATTTGGTGGTGTACTTGGAAGAACAAGATATGTTTTAATTACTTTCAATTAATTTAGTTGGAAAAATGATATTAATTTTGCAAAGCACTATTCAGAAGTCACATTAACGTATTCACGTTACAATTATGTTTATCAAATGTAAACAAAATCGAATAAAAATGTTGGCTAATCGACTGAAGATAGGAAACATAGTACACTTTTCGGTTAATTTGGGACGTCTCCTCTCCCAACCAGTTTTCTTCAATTTTCATCTTCAATTTTGTTTTTTCTTCCTTCAATCCATTCTTTCATATATTGCTTTTTTCTTTCAATTTCAATATATTTAGTATAAAGTTTGGAAAAAAATGGAAAGTGACCCATTGTTCCATCGTCCAAGCAGACCAATGACTGTAGAAGAACATAGAGACATGTCCACAAAGCAGTTCAGACGATTTATAGAATACCAGTTTACTCCTTACTTTATGCTGAAAGATAACTTTCCTCTGCAGCTTAAGGCTTACCTGTGGCTACAGGAAGCACTGAATATGTACGATGCCTCATTGTCCCTTAGATTTAACGTCCATTTCGGGGTAAGTATAGAATGCTGTTCTCTTCTATATGTGTCTGCAGTGACATGCACATGATTTCAAAGATAGTGGAGAGCGCCCCGGGGTGGGGGGGGGGCGTCCGGATGGAGGAAAGACAAATTTCACCCGGCTGATTTATCGTATGTAGGGGCATGCATGAATCGATACGAAAGGGCGTCCTAGGCCAGGAAGAGTGATTTCAAGCTCCCTTGACTGAGTTTAAAATGTTCCCCAACCAGAACTTTAACCCCCGGCTGACGAGGGAAGTGGGAAGAGGGTCATGATGTACCCCGGCCCTTAGCACCCCCCCCCCCCCATAAGCGTACGCCAATGTGTCTTTGCTTGGAAAGCGAAGCTTTCAGCCCACTGGATCACGTATATAGTGGACACTGGGATACCTGTACAGCCAAGAATGTTTCTTTAACAGATGTATGTATGTGTGACAATCACATTATGTGATAGCTTTATTATGTCATGCCTGCAGGTATTACAATGCTTTCATGATTACAAGCCTTCTTGGCTATAACTGTTAATCGAGGATATTTTTTTTTTTAATAATTCATCAGGTGTTACTTCTTTTACAGTTATTTTCAGGTGCCATACTCACAGCTGGTAGTTCAAGACATGCGCAGTTCATCGATAAAGGGATGCATGGCGAGGTAAATTTAATAATGAGACTATTACGGCAAAGGTTCAAGTGTTTTAATTGTATACTATACATTCATCTGAAGATTCTGAACATGTTTGTTAAAGTACTTATCTGATATCATATTGTTGGAATAACGTATCGTTATCAAAGAAGTATTTATATAAATAGGCCTAGGCCTATATTATTTATAGTTGCAAAAACGCCAGCTTATCTACTCGACGTTTCTGGAGCCTATAATCGGAACTTCGGCAACGAAACGAAAATGACGCAACGAAAATTAACCAACTTTGTATTTTCTCCACATGGTAACCAATTTGTAAGTTAACATTATTTAAAGTTAATTATAGTACTAGTCCAAACTTTATGACGCTAAAAAATGGTAGAAATTGTCAAACGTACTTTCTACGAAACTCAGATTCTGAAAATAGTAGTCCTTTCTATGGAGAAGAGTTAAAATAGACAATTAAATATCTTATTGTGGATAAATTGCTGTTGAAAGGATAGTACAATGCGAGTGTTAAAATTAGAACATGGTTGATGGAATTTTATAACTTTCTAGAATATTTGATTGGGGGATGGGGGAAGTGGGGTACTGGTGACCTTTAAATGTTTAAGCTTCAAGGTAAATTCATCATAGCAGCTGCAATTAGAACAGGCATCAATATAAAGTTTGTGTAAGCGCACATCTGTCCAGTGACCACATCGTTTCAAGACTTTGATCCTGAGAACTAACGGCAGATATCCCTTTTTGTCTTAGTCTTTACACAATAGTGTTATTTCAGCTTCAGATTAATTAATTAATTGATATTTCTTCTAAGTTTGCTCAGCTCCAACTTAAAATAGAAATTATCCTACGTAACCACGGACGAACCAAGCAAGTTTAAATAAACACCGCACTCCGTGTAATATACAAAGGTTGTTTAACCAATCTGTTATCTCTATAGTAGGCCTATAGTCAAGTGGGTTAGCCACATCCTTCCAAACTATCAGATTATTTCGTCTCCTCTCTGTGTTCCAATTAAAACCTGATAAAGCACCGTGAGTCAATAACAGTTCATCTACGTAATTCCAAACTACAATAATGTAAATATATTAAAAATAACACAAATTACCTGAAGATAAACAGGCCTCGAAATTCGAGCTATGTGCGGTGTCACACTATGACGACGCCTTATAGCGCGGTAGAGTTAGTTCTATCGTTGCCCGTATAGGGAGCAATTATATGGTAGGCTACTAACGCAAGCCTAGCTCCACGGAGCTCCACTCAAATAGTTAAAAAAGTTCCGTTGATTTCAAGCTGGTTTATTTTCTCCTTCTCTCGATTAAAGATGAACCGATGATGATTCTAAAATGAAAGATTAAATCATGCCGGTACATTATACGGCTGTAACCTAGTACTCGCTGATTCGACCAACTTTCTAGGAACTAATTTTGCCTGAACATAATAAGAATAATACTCGACAAGTTGCCAAGCTTGGGGTCACACGTGATGGGGCATCTGCTTGATGATTGGTCCAATATTACCTAATGCTGAACCTAATTAATATTTATGAAAATCTATCACTGAATGAACCAATCATGTGAGAAAGAAAACAACACGTGGTCCTAATCTTTAGTTATGTATTTCCTTGTCTGAACCTACGGACTCCAAAACTAGACGTCTGAAAAAGACCGAACAATTTCTAATGTTATTCTTTATTCGGGAACCGTGGGAATTAAATAACAAGGGGGTACTTGAAGGTCAAATGTACAAATGGTGAATAACCTTGCATGAGTTTGATAGAAACTTCGTGGGGGTGGGTGGGTGGGGGGGGGTATATCACTTCATGACACTATTGGCTGGCAATAGTATATTGTATTGCTGCTTATAATCAGCAAATATTATTCAGCTGCTCTCAAAAGCACGTATGTATACATTAACTGATGTGTGATATGTTTAAGCACAGTCCATTTCTAATCATTGCTCCCCACATGGTCTGTTTCTTATATAGATAAGTGGTTGTTTTGCTCTGACGGAACTATCTCATGGAACCAATACCAGGGCATGTAGGACAACCGCAACTTATGACCCGGAAAAGAAAGTAAATATACCTGACGTTCATAGTTATTGTGTCTAATTACTTGCTCCACTATACTCTCTAAACTGTCTACTCTCAAATATTTCGCCTTCCCATTCACACCTATAACCTTCCACAAACAGAGCATTTTAGCACTGCTCGACAGTTATCCTACTTCCGGGTAATCCCCCATTTTCTATTGTCTATATTAACGTTTCTCTCTACAATTATAGTTAAATCTTAATGGCCGTTTAGTGTATTTTCAATTACTGTTATTTTATACAATTCTTTAGTCTTTACTTCTATAGTATAATTTCATTGGAGTCGATTGAAGATAAACGATTTCTCACTATACAGGAGATAACTCCCACACAAGTTGCCCCACTTTATCTCCCACAGACATGACGATAGGACCGTCGGGGAGTGAGAGATACAGCCTTAGGCCTGGGTCAATTTGGGGCTCGAGGAAATAAGGGATAAAGTGTCATTCCATACAAAATCAACAAATATTCTTCAAACCTTTGCGAATCTTCTCTTAGATTTAAGTCATGTTTGGCATTTATTTGGTAGTTATTTAGTGAGTTTGGAAGGTCTACTTGGCCAAGACATGACACCAGCGTAAAAATAAAAGTTCACTTTCCGTGTTTTTTTGCCTTTTTACATATCTTACGTAATGTTTCGAATTTTATTATCCCGACAGGAGTTTGTAATCAACACACCAGATTTTGAAGCTTCTAAGTGCTGGTCGGGTGCCCTGGGAAAGTCAGCTAGCCATGCTGTGATATACGCCCAGCTATATATGCCAGATGGACAGTGTCACGGATTGCATATGTTCATTGTCCACATACGAGACCCACACACATTCCAGGCCATGCCAGGTGTAACTGTTGGTGATATGGGAGCAAAACTAGGATTGAATGGATTCTCCAATGGGTTTGTACATCATAGGCCTACTTCACTAGGATTGAATGGGTATTCCAATGGGTTTGTACATCATACTTAACTAGGATTGAATGGTTGTTCCAATGGGTTTGTACATCATACTTAACTAGGGTTGAATGGATTCTCCAATGGGTTTGTACATCATACTTAACTATAGGATTGAATGGGTATTCCAATGGGTTTGTACATCATACTTAACTAGGATTGAATGGATTCTACAATGGGTTTGAACATCATACTTAACTAGGATTGAATGGTTGTTCCAATGGGTTTGTACATCATACTTAACTAGGATTGAATCGGTTCTACAATGGGTTTGTACATCATAATTAACTAGGATTGAATGGATTCTCCAATGGGTTTGTACATCATACTTTATAACTAGGATTGAATGGGTATTCCAATGGGTTTGTACATCATACTTTATAACTAGGATTGAATGGGTATTCCAATGGGTTTGTACATCATACTTAACTAGGATTGAATGGATTCTCCAATTTGTTTGTACATCATATTTAACTAGGATTGAATGGGTATTCCAATGGGTTTGTACATCATACTTAACTAGGATTTCCAATGAGTTTGTACATCATACTTAAGTAGGATTGAATGGATTCTCCAATGGGATTGTACAACAAACTTAACTAGGATTGAACGGGTATTTCAATGGGTTTGTACATCATACTTGAACAATCCAACATGAACAATCCAACGTTGCTAAGATATTTCTCTTTAATTCCGTAAACTCTTCAGATTTGCATCTTTTAACAAAGTTCGCATCCCTAAAGACAATTTATTAAACAGACTCGGGGACGTCGTTGATGATGGAAGATACGTCAGTCAGTTTAAGGTAAATTATGCACATATATATATGTTTGTTTTACATATGATTATAATTAAAAAAATGTCATGGGCTTACTTTTGTGATCAATGTTCAACTGTATTTTCCGAAATTGCTTAATATGTATTCTAATTAATCTTTGGAACTAAATAATCAGGTTAACATTATAAACGAGTGGATTGTCTCTATACGTGACCGGATTGGTTTATTTCATTTCGGTAAAATTGATGATTTATATATCTCAATTATATATCTCATTTATCTCAATTGACTATATGATTTGTTTGTTTCGTTTCAAAATGAAAACTAATTTATTAATTAAATTATCATTTAATTATAGTTGCACGTAGCATATCAATTAGCTAGATTATACAATTTCATTTACAGAATCTGATATTAACATTGATTTGATTAGTTGATATGTAACTTTATTTATTCAAGTTTAAAACAGTTTTAGGTATAACGTTTTGATGACTTGTTTCTTTTAAACATTTGATGTAGTCTATTGGAGAGCGTTTGGGAGCAACCCTTAGCATCCTCTCCTCTGGTAGAATCGCAATCATCGACTCATCCGCGGTGAATCTGGCGTCAGCAGTATCTATAGCTGTCCGATACTCAGCCGTACGACGGCAGTTTGGACCAACCAAAGAAGGGGAAATTCCCGTCCTGGAGTACCAGTTACAGGTGTGTTGTAGTGTCAGATTCGCGCCCCCTCCCCCATACCCCCTCTCCCCTTTACTAACGTGTATAGGATCATCCCGAAAATAGAGAATGTATTCTTCCATTGGAATTGATGAGAGAGGTACATTAACGTGAGGGGTTTTCATTGGGGCCTATAGGTACTTGCCTCAGTTCCCAATTAAATAATCTGGTTCTGATGTGCTGCTATTTACATTCAAAAACAACTTTTCTCCGTAGCAGAAGACGATTGTAATAAACAGCCGTCTCTCGCATGGACCGACCCCACCGCCCCCATCCCCCTCCCCTCACGCCTCTTAATAGAAATGTTTGTTGTAGCAAACCCTTGTCATTTTGATATCGGTACTATGATCAATCATGATATAAACTCATATTTGTAACCTCCAAGACATAACGTTTACCTCAAAGGTTTAAGTCAAACTGGTTAATTAAATCATGTTTCTAGAAAACAATAAGTTACAAAGTTTTCATAATAAATACTTCACAAGATTGCATTTTAACTTTTTAACAAAAGCTTTTAGCAATTTATTTTATCAGACAAATTTGGATTTTCATTGTATATAGCAATGGCGTCTTTTACCATACGTAGCTGGATGCTACATCTATCTAAACTTTGCGCGCAAAGTCCACTATCTCTACGTGGATTACCTGACAGCAATTATTACCGGAAGTAAAACTCCTGGAGCGAAAGATGACGTAAGTAATTTATTTAAACCCAATTATCTATATTAACAGTTCGTAATATTTTCTTTCACCTTTGACCTATAACGACCTCTTTTGTTTCACGACATTAATTTATTTATCAAACCAGATTGTTGACTTCCAATTCATCTTAACTTTGAGATGTATGATTAAATAATTTTATTTATTAGGTTGAGATATTTGTCGCACTTTTATTAAAATCGCTTAAAGAAATATAAATAAAGCGAATCGTTTTAATATTTTCAGCTTATTCATAATTGTGTTTTTTTATTCTGAACTGAACTTATTGTCTCAAATGCCAGCATTGTGGACAACTTCACATTTGTGTTGATAATGCAGCAATAATACGATATTTACATCCTAAATAACCCAAACCTGAAACTATATGACGTCATAATATATATTATTACTTATCAAGGCGGATCTTTTGAAAGAAGTCCACGCATTGGTCTCTTCAGGGAAACCAGCAGCTTCGTGGCTCGCACAACGTGGTATCCAGGAGTGCAGAGAGGCGTGTGGTGGCCATGGGTACCTGTGGGGTAAGTGATATAATGAGCGTTCATGGTATCACATCTTCATATCGGTTTTGGAGTGCCATAGGTACATGTGGGGTATGTAAAAGAATGTAGACGAATACATATACGCATGTCCACTGAAGAAATACTCCAAGGAAGGTTTAAGGTGGACATTATGGTAATTATGGGGAGTACCTTTTTGGAAAGGGTAGCTATTGGTGAGTAGGATGGTAGCCTACATTCTTCGATGGAACCCAACCACAACGAGGCTCAGGGTTATCTTTGGGGTAAGTGACAGGGTGGTGGTGAATACAATGGGATATCCACTGAAGTACAAATTCAACTGAATTGTTACAATTAAACAACTAATAGTATATAGCCATTGAAGTACAATTTCAACGGATCGTTACAATTAAACAACATGTACATTGAAGTAAACAGATTGTGATAGTTAGGGATTTCTATCGGCTATGCTAAATTAAATATTAAAATAATTTATTAATTAAATTATAATTAAAAAGATGCTAGTCATTGTAGCCTTCCATGGCGGGTCTTGATTACTTATACTTATGGGATAACAGTAATCCTCATATAGCTTTAACTTTGCTTTTCTTTTTTTCTGTTTTCAAAATCCCAGTGATAAATTCTCACAAGGCTTGTACTCTCCCCCTTCCCCCTTTAACTTTACCTTCAAAACGTCATTTTAATTGAACTTGTTTCTTTTATGACTTATTGTTAGTTAATCGTTTTGGTGTTTTGCGAGATGACAACGACCCTAACGTATCATATGAAGGAGATAACAATGTTATCTTACAACAGACGAGCAGACACTTACTCCTGACAGCCAGGGATGTATTCCAAGGTTTGTTAACCGATCCATTATTTATTTCATCCTCTTCCACGCCCAAGCATAAAAAAATCATTTAGGAACTTTTCCCGAAAATGGTTAACTTTTCAGATGATGTACACTACTCTTATTGTGGTACCAGGTTACCTACAGCATCAGAGAGGTTGCCAAGGAAAATGAAATAGATTTAACCTTATGATATATACCAATATGGCCATTCCCATACAGGGATTACAGGGGCAAGAGGACAATTTCACCCTACCCCTCCCCCCCCCACCCCCTCCCCCGACATTTTCCAAGACCTTGAGTTGGCTTTTCTCCAATTCGGTCGGTACTTTTGTTGGTTATGTCCACTGGCGGATCCAATGGGGGGGGCCAACGGGGGCCATGCCCCCCCCCCCCAATGCTGAGCCAAAAAGTGTTTCCGAATCATATGATCATATGATTGGAAATTAAAAAAATCGAGAGGAATAGCAGTGGTAGACTAGTCTAAACCGTTTCGTTTTCTGGTTTAAAATTAAATGTATGAGCATGAGGATTTACAGTTTATCACCATTTTGCAGTTACAGGCTGTTTGTAAGAAATTTATAACCTATGAAAAATAAAATTTCTTGAGAAAGATGATCCCAACTTTGTTTTATAAATATTTTAGAAAATTACACCTGGGAAACATTTTTTT
>JAIPMN010019976.1:0-10852 GCA_020650975.1 Apostichopus californicus
CTTGAAATGGTAAAAACGACATTATGAATACCGTAGCTGTATGCCAAATAAAAAAGAGTTTCTTTGAAGTTTTGAAACTAAGTAGACTATATATCTACGTTTGGCCTAAACAAAATTTAGTAGGCTATAATGCCTATCGAGATAAGGGGATCGATGCTTCTCTAGGAGAAGGGGCAAGCATGCCTTATTTGCTTTACAACAAATTCTGACGATTTCTTTTCTATTGGAGGGGGACGAACTAATGGGCTCTAAGATAATTGGGGTGGTTGACGGCCTCTGGTGAAGGGGAAAAGATGTACCGGGGAAGGTGGTGATGAACTGTGGGCAATTGCTTTGGAATGGGGCGAAGGCGGGCGTAGATGTGGAGATAAAGGAATTGCTCGTTGCCATCGACTATATTCGGAATTTATTTTAAGTTCTGACCCCCCCCCCCCCCCCAAACACTGAGCTGCATGAGACAATGTCTCTTATACATGCATCTGCCACGTACGTACACATTTTTGTCTTTTCTATTTTGGGGAACATCACTGCCTTAGGCTAAGGTAAAGGTTTGCACGAACCATGACAATGTTATAAAAAGGAAATCTTATGCAAACAGAAAACTAGAAACATTAAAAGATTATTATCTTCCCAACGATTATTCGTGTACAAAGTTAGATCAACCTCTGTTGAAACCGAATTGAGCGGCGAAATGTAGTATGACCTTTGACCATAGCGACTACTCTACTTCCTTCTATAACGCTGCCGATTTGTCGATTTGTAGTCGGAGCTTAACGCATACGGTGGAGAAATGTACTCTCTTTGATTGCTTTTGCCCTCCTTTTGGGAAGAAAACAGGATTTAATCATGTACCAAACACCAGGCGTCCCACCGCCTCAGCTTCACTATGGTAAGTCGACTATTTTTGCAAAAAGAAGCAATATTTCGAAACCTCTTATAACTGTTCCTTTGGGTTTGCAATCGATATAGCCTACTGATAACGTATTACAGTGTGTTACAACCTAACAATGTTACTGTAGTGTGTATGCACGCTGTGTGCGTGCGAAACGAACAGAACAATACACCAAGCCGGTAACCGGCATTGTTTACGGCCCAGTTCAAGAAATCTTTTCAATTTTAGTATCGATGTTTTTGCAGAATGGCGTCTATTTTTATTCAAGAGAAGTTTACCACAGTCCCTGGTATCAGATATGATCGCTCAGAACGTAAACTTGATGAAAACATTCTTAGGTTTATATGCATACTAGGCCCCTATGTGCAGTTTATGGCCTACCTGTATACTGAACAGGCCTACACTAAAGCACTAGCGTACAGTAGGCTAATATATAACTACACACAGCCACCTTGGAATCTATTGTCTCATTTTCAAGGCAAGACCTTGACTTATGTGTCATGAGGTAGCATGGTGGTATGTTGTATAGTGAGGCAAAGTAATTTGAAAGGAAAGGTTTTGAATAGTAAACCTTCACCTGTTCAGTAATATGTGTTAATACCTTTTTAAATTCACCAATGTAATTTTATGTAGGCCTAGGTTAGGCTTGGTAGTAGTATCTTCTAAGTTTGTTAGTTTAACATGAGGCAAGGGATGCCATGTTACATCATTCCATGTTACTGGTACAGTAGCTAAATACTAAGTTAATAGACTCGGCCAAGGAATATGGATTAAATATGCTTCTCGTGTATTATTTTGGCATATAAACAAACACAGTAAATGTAATGCCATTGGATCTAACAGTGTTAAGTGAAAACCAAAATTTGTATATGAAACATCAATATCAGATTGAAAATCGACATAAGCCTACCGAATTGATTGCCATGGTTTTCAGGCTTTAAACCGTTTGTGGAAATAAAGTGAGGAAACGGATAAAAAAAAAGAAGATGTATCTTCAACACTTTAATTTGAAGGATTGCAATTCCTTATTCTTGGACCTTGGTAAGTACTTTGTAGGCCTACATTACATGTGAAATACTGGAGGCTCCTGTATAGTGGTTGATATCAATATAGTACTGTTCCTTATGCCATTATGGAATTTACATTCAGAAACTTACCTGATATTAACTACATTTACACAAAATGTGTAATATAATTTAAGCTTGTTACTCGGTACTGTATGTGTTCTTTAACGTAAATTGTAAACACAAGCAGGATGTGTTGTACCATCTTGCATAGATCTAGAAATGTTGCTCTATGCATGAGGTTTGAAATTGTTCGGCTACTTTGTGCCAAGCACTTTCTCAATCGTGTTGGGAAAAAAAGAACAAGCAAATTATTCCCAAACTTTTTTTGTGTCATAATTTAAAGAAAAAAATGTCATTTTTTCCCCCTGCCAAAGCTTCCCCTCGAAATCCAATTGTTTAAGTTAGCACTTACCCATTGTAAGTAGCTTATGTCATATTTAAATGTATAGTTACAGATCAATGCTCCCATTAACAGCGTTGCTACCATATTAATAAAAGTGTCCATACAGTAGTTTGATTTGTAGTTTTGTACACATGTTTTCATCAAGGGATATTTTGACCTATTACATTTATTTATATGTTCCTCTTATCATAGAATAATTAGAGGAAATGTCCACTGTTCTTTCCCTTCCAAATCTACCATTCTAAAAGGCTCACACTATTAATTCTAGTGTGATTTATATCCATTAGAATCTCATTGGTTGTAACTGTTAGAAGCTTCTGTAGGCAGTAGTGATGCTGCACTTTGGGCAATGTTGGTCAATGGGGTACAGTGCTAAAATGTTACCAATTTTTGTAGGTTAGGTAGATTTTTAGTGCATGGAGACATGTATATAATCGTCGTTCGTAAACATCCAAATTAGTAAGTTTGGAGAAAAAGTACTTGTCACTTGTTTTGCTGCCCTGGGTTGAATTTGTGGCCATCTTTGTTTGAGAATTATTACTGATTTACTTCTGGGTTATCTTTGTTTGTTGTTTTGTTGTTTCTGTGGCCAAAGCCTTGTTTATAAATTTTACTAAGTATGGAAATGTGTGTGGGTGGCAAACAATGTTTTAATTACACTGTACCTCTTAGGTAAAATTTTAACAATTGTTAAGCAAATGTACACTACATAGGAAGCTGTTTTAGTATGTAACAAATTTGCAAATTTTATATATTCTTATTGTAAGTAGAGTACTTGGTCGGTATGAACAAAACATGGAACTGCCGAGTTGGTTAGGCTTCACCTTGCCATACACTAACAACGGTAGGATAGCATTAGGTTTGTTACCAAAACATTGAAGGAAAACAAAATTTTGTGTCAGAGCACGAACTACTCAATCAAGAGGTGGCAGAAAAGATCATGAATGATTATGTGAGGCATTTTATACATTTTGGTAAATTGTACTCAGCAAAACGGGACGTTTGAATAGCAATTTACTGCAGGAACTACTGCAAAAATCTGTATACATACTAGTGCAGGTGCATAGAGCCTTTTTCTTGTACTTGTGCCAAGGGCAATACCATTTGTACTTGTTGTACTGAATGTTGTTGCAATCATATGACAAGTTTGATTACAAATGTCAGACATTCTTAAGTTACCTTATATGTGCATGTGATTTATCTTTTAGCATAAAATCAGGAATGATTTCAGCATCCTTTTTTTTTTAATTGTAAATCTGATGAGAACATACTCAGATGTTAAGTTTACAGTATGAAACATAGCACTCTTTAGTTACTAGTACCACATCACCATGGTATGTACCATATAAAATGTTACTAAATAATGGGATGAGGGAAGTTGTGTAAATGACCTTTTAAGTTTGCATCTCGGTATAGTTTGCACAAACTCTTGGTACATATATATAAACATATATAGTTTCTAAAGGGACAATACATGCGTTGCCAGTCTTTGTGCGTCAAAAACCATAATTTGTTCCTCACAAGAGTTCATACCACATGTACACTGACACATTTTGAGATACAGGTTTTCGAACTGGAAGAAACCGAACCCTGGCTGTTAGGGTTAAATAGTCAACGACATAGCATGGAGGATGTATAGTTTATTTAGGCATGGTGTCTAAAGATGATATTTTTGAAAAAAATTGGGCATTCCCAATTTCCCAAATGTAAAAAGGAATTGTACAAACACCCATAAATTTGCTTTAAAACAATTGATTCTGTATATATCATGCAAGTCAGTTACTAAGATCAGTTGAGGTTAAGAAAAAAGGTTAAAAATAGAAAGAAATGTTGACAGTGAGTGGCAGGCACTGATACCAATGTTGCCAATGGATAATAGTAATGAGTTCAGTTTGAGCTGGTTTATGATTACTAAGAAGTGTGATCAAAGGTCATTTTTATTTTGGGATCAGTTTGTGACAGAGCCGCTTGGAAGAAGAACCTCCTTGGGTGATAACTCACGAATCCATTAAGTGTTGTCCTTGTAGTTGGTTTTGGTTCAAACTGTTGGTCTCTGCATACACAGTGACACAATGTATCTATGTCGGTAACATTATTTACCAAGGAGAACAACATTCAATCTAGGGTAATGAAGCTCCCGTGAAAGTGGTACATCTGGGTGTTTTACTGTCTGTTTCGACCATACTGTACAGTGTACTGCTGGGACTCATGTATATACTTTGCAAATGCAAATGTAGTTATATACAGGCATGAGCTTTTTCCATGAATTCGCAGAATATCTGTGATTTCTTTTCTACCTCGGGGACAAAAACTATTACCCTAACACACTGTAGCATACACAAACCGGAGCCTATACTGCAATTCCGTCTTTTTTTTTTTACCCCAGGCTCATCCCTGTATATAGAAGTCTTTATATTACTTAAAGATTCCCTGGAAACTTACTATGGTGCTGTAGATGAATATTAAGACGCCCGTAATACCTGTAGTAATGCTACTGTACTCTACATACAGACCTTTTACAGTAAAACAAGTACCCACACATCTATAAGACACACTTTGCTTTACTGTACAAGTGTACATGTTGAAGTACATAATGATACCACACTTGTAAATGTGACTGATGCTAAAACCAATAGGGAATAAAATAAAATACAATGCGATGTTCTCTTATTACTTATTGTTTCATAGATTAACTGTTGACCTCGTTGCTATGAGTTCAGTGTACTGTACCAGACATACAGTACTGTATGCAGTAGGAATAGCTTTAATATAATGTATACTGTGTAAGTTGTAAAGGGATGGTGTAGCACACCTGTGCCAAGATTGTAAAACAATGCAAATCATTGGAATTCTTCAAACTCACTACAGGGCAAGACCGGGAATGGATACCCCCCCCATCCCTTCCCCCTAGGCCTTTGCAACCCATCAAATGCTTGTGTTATATTCTGTTAGTTTCCAAAGAATGAGTGACAACAAGCTTATATTTCACTTGATATGAATATAAAATACTTTAATGATTAAATAATTTAAACTTATAAACAGGCCTTTGTTTTCCCTGGATACTCACTGTACAGTAACATACATGTACAGTAAGTTGTATAGTACTACAGTGTTGTATAATACAGAAGACTCTTGACAAAGTTATTACTACGTAGACACTCTTCATATTTTCCTGTATCTGCTGTGTTGGTCACTAATATTGGAATTCTTAAACAAATGAAAAGCAAACCTTTGTCTATGCAGTATTGTTGAAGGCTTAGATGAACTGTTGACCTAGCTGTCATGAGTTCAATTAACTGTACCTCACCTGTGTAATGATATCGCTATGGAATAGGTTGGTTTAGCACACCTGTGCAAGATTGTAAACAATACTTATTGCAAAGGACCCAAAACACGGCTGCTCGAATCGTCCATAGGGCGAACAGGTTTACCCCCACGACTTCTATACTGGAAGAACTACACTGGTTACCAATGAGACTCCATATTGACTATAAAATCCTCATTCTAGTTTTTCGTACCATTAAAACTGGTACCCCAACCTATCTTAAAGTTCTCTTACATCAGTTAGCTACATGTACTGTAGACCAATACGTTCGCATAATCAATTTCAACTTCAGATTCCAATGTCACGTACAAGATCTTTAGGTGTCCATAGCTTTCTGAATGCTGCACCATGTTTATGGAACTCCCTCCCGATTGAAATTAGGCCTTAGATTCTATTATTCAATTCAAGAGCTGTCTTAAAACTTATCTTTACTCTCAACTCTATTAGTTTTTGCACATTCAGCACCCGTAAAGCGCATTGAACAACTGTGTCTGCACTATATAAGACTAGGTAGTATTACTATTATTGGAAATACAAAATGCCTATTTTCTTGGTATTCTATGTAATATTGCACAATAGGGAAAAGTTAAGTGTTTGCTTTTCATGAGGTGCCATATTCAATACACTGTCATCAGCTATGTACAGTATGTCTATTGTACTGTCCTTTGTTGTCCTTAACTGTGTATGTGTATTTATAGACTGAAGTACTAAGCTGTAATGTTACTAAAGTTTGCGTCACAGCACGTGTGTTTGTAACAATGTTGCTGTACATACAGTACAATGTAGCTGTACATAAAGTACTGTGTTATAAAATGTACAGTACAGTATGGCACTATTCTCTACTGTACTGTGTTATAATGTCCAATACAGTATTGCACTATTCTCTACTGTACTGTGTTATAATGTCCAATACAGTATTGCACTACTGTATACTGTACTGTGTTATAATGTACAGTATAGTATTGCACTATTCTCTACTGTACTGTGTTATAATGTCCAATACAGTATTGCACTATACATGTGTTATAATGTCCAATACAGTATTGCACTACTGTATACCGTACTGTGTTATAATGTACAGTATAGTATTGCACTATACTATACTGTACTGTGTTATCATGTACAGTATAGTATTGCACTATATAATGTGTTATAATGTACAGTATAGTATTGCATCATACTTAACTGTACTGTGTTATAATGTACAGTATAGTATTGTACTATACTGTACTGTGTTATCATGTACAGTATAGTATTGCACTATATAATGTGTTATAATGTACCTGTAGTATAGTATTACATCATACTTAACTGTACTGTGTTATAATGTACAGTATAGTATTACATCATACTTAACTGTACTGTGTTATAATGTACAGTATAGTATTACATCATACTTAACTGTACTGTGTTATAATGTACAGTATAGTATTGCACTATATAATGTGTTGTAATGTACAGTATAGTATTGCACCATACTATACTGTACTGTGTTATAATGTACAGTATAGTATTGCATCATACTTAACTGTACTGTGTTATAATGTAAGTATAGTATTGCATTGGTCATACTCTACTGTACTATGTTATAATTTACAGTATAGTATTGCACCATACTATACTGTACTATGTTATAATGTATCATACAGTATTACACCATACTCTACTGTGTAATAATGTGCAGCACAGTGCAATACTATAAGAAATTGCACTTCAGTCTACTGTACTGTGTTAAAATGTACAATGAAAAATGTGTAATAGTGTATCATCCTATGTATATACATACATGTGTGCACAATGTTTTCATGTGTTGTATTACTCTATATTGGTGCAATACTTTGGCCTGTTCTGCAAGTTCATTGTAATGGTACTGTAGGTAGCACAGTTTCCTTTCATTTTGATGTGAGAGAAATGAAAGCAACTAAAGTGCATACACCTACAGTACATTGCAACATAGATTATCGAGTGCTGAGGTATTGTACTGTTTGTTATGTAGGACATTACAGGGTCATAAAAAGTATAGCGTTGGGTAACAGGATTGTCCAGATGTCTGATATATTCTGTACCTATAGTTTTTGGAGCTTGTCAAAGGAGATCAAAGTTTTTATTTTTAATTTCAATCCCATGATATAGAAATTAGTGTTATTGATTTCTAAGTATTAATTATGGGCCGTAAGCATAAAAAGTTTACAGAAAACTGGTCTACAGTGCCTTGGCAAACAGAATGTATTTTTACTTTTTTTTAAACATATTTTTACATTAATTCAATTAAAAATGTATCTGAAAACGGAGAACCAGTTCAGTGATTTTTTATGAATTTCCAGACCGGGTATTAACGACTAAGACCAGGTAGTAATTTTTTTTGGTCCGCGGGTTGCCCAGTAGCCGTTCCCATCCGTAATATTTTGCAACAAAATTTCTGATTCTCTCTCCGAGCTCAAGATGCCCCATAACAAACAAGGGTCAAAAGTCTGAGTTTTTGAAGGCGTAACAGATCTGGTTTGATCTAAAATTTTTTAGATGGAATAGCAGTGGACGTTTGCTGTATTATCTAGCAGTGAACATGAAAATCAGGACCTGACACCATATGAGTGGGATTCAGAATCCTCACTCTACTCTTATGCATGAGTCACAACTCAGAGTAGGAGGACTTCTTAGTTACTCTCCCAAGCCGACAGTACATTTAGTTAATACACGCAGTGATGGCCAGACATTTTACGAGATGCTCTGCAAAAGTAACCTTTTACACAAGTTTTATCAATTTGAACGAAACTGCTTAGTGATGTAGTTCTTGTTATTTGTACAGTACGTATTCAGTTGGGTACAGTTGTACCAAACGGTATCAGTACACTAAATATTTAGCCAAAATTCACAAACCCCTTTACTTGCTATGCTACATTATTGTGTACGATATTCAGTATGTAATCATAAGTATATAATGCTACATATATGTCCAAAGCCCACACAGTTATTAAAGGATCATTAGTCACAGAGTACAGTACGCACATTGGAGAGTTGCATCTGTGATACATGCATACAGGTACCTACCGTACAGTATGTGTGTGTGTACAGTATGTACACATGTATATGTGTACAATATACATGTATGAATGTATGTAAATATTTATGTATACATGTATGTATGTATACATGTATCTATGTATGCATGTATGTATACATGTATGTACTCATGCATGCTTGCATGTATGTACAGTATGTACAGTATGCATGTGTGTTACAAACTATTTATGGGTGTATATATTGTTGAACTTGAAACTCCAAACTTTGACTTGTTTGGATCGAATCCTACAAGTTCTGTACTTCCGGGCATTCCCGTCTTTATTATGAAATCTTTTCTATAGCAAGTGTTGGAAATTCCCCAAGTACGTAAGAAAGGGAAATGATATACTGCCTATGCAGGTGGGATTTCCTCTCCTGACAATGACCTCATCAAGATATATACTGTACTGTAAGTGTGATGCTATCAGGAAATAATGATATATATAATAACAATTGATTGAACTACATTTGCAGGGTATCTTACAGTTCAAACCATGATTAAGAAAAAAGATGGTTATTTATGCTGGTTTCTGCTGCAATTGCTGGTAATACATTATTAAAATTCACTACGTGTGTAATTACTGTATTTATGACTGTGGAAATAGATTTTACCAAATTTGTTGTACTGTAGGTGTTTTACTGGTGGAGTTGAGTATTGTGTCATCCTCTCTTCTTAAGGAGGGTGGAGTATTAAGTCAATTATGAGGGCAGGACAATTCTGAATCAGTATTTCTTTATTTAAATGTCTCAGTTTTTCTTTGGATTATAGATTTCGGGGAACCGTTGTTGTTCGTACATGAGTGGCGTTGTCTATGTGTGATTGCAGTCAATTTGAACTGTGGCAGTAGGGGAGGGAGTGGAAATGGGGTGTTGGGGGTGGGGGAGGGGTAGAGTGGAGGTGAAGGGAGGGAGGGAGGGAAGAAAGAAAGAAAGAAAGGGAGGAGCAATTCATA
Source organism: Apostichopus californicus (assembly GCA_020650975.1). Classification (NCBI taxonomy): domain Eukaryota; kingdom Metazoa; phylum Echinodermata; class Holothuroidea; order Aspidochirotida; family Stichopodidae; genus Apostichopus; species Apostichopus californicus. The sequence goes on from JAIPMN010019976.1 coordinate 9,701, forward strand.
TATTGGAGTATTTCGGATAATTTAGTCAAGAAGTTTGTATTTAACCTGCATTTATTCCATTCCTATCTTATCTGAATTCTGAGTTATCTATGTGTGCATAGAAAACAACAGTGTACCTGTTACTGCAAAAATTTAAATGGAACTTTAATGCACAATACTGTACTGATACTGATACTGTATAACAAACAGTAAATCCATGCCATACAAAAGCTGCCAAATTTTGACCAAAACTGTAGAATGTACATGTGTGTAATGTAAGATAATTTTCTACTATTTCTTTTATGCTGAAGGGAAAATGCACGTTTTTCAACCCTGTTTTGATTTTAATATGTACAGTATATTGTAAGAACAGTCCAAATTTCTGTGTTTTGCCAATCCCTCTCATACCGGAATGGATATATTGGAGACAGCTACTGTAGTACTGCACAGTGTCAGTCAACGGGTATATTTATCCGATATCGCACCGCAAAATGGAACTATACAAATGGTCAACTTGCTATACAAGTGTACAGTTGTATAGCAGTTTTCTACAAAGGAAGTAACTACAGTATTCAATGAGAGAAAAACAAATTCAGAGTCTTCCAAAATGCTACAGAAAATTGTGAACGCTAAATTATACCCTCCGGGGCAAGTGTCGTCATTTGTAATATTTCCAAACCATTAATTTTTGAAGTAAACATTTGGTGAGGTATTATTTACTTGACTACTCTCTTACCTGTCTCCTGCTACACTAACAAACTTTCCTAATCTACCAAAACGCCACTGGTATAATTTTTGCACAGCGCCCTCGGTGACCACACTAGGGGTCACCATACACTATCAGATAGTGACTATCTCTTCCTTCCGAATTTACCATTCTGAAGTGAGACGCTTGTTTTTTAACTCTGGTTTCGTCTTCGCTTTTACTGCCGTTTTCTTCACACGAATTCTGCATTTGGTAAGGTATTGTTTGTACAGTAGCACTGGAGGTGCACAGTATCGTGGATCACTTTCTCCTCAAATTTCTATCATCATACAGCACTAGTCAAGTTAAGTTTAGTTGAAAGCAGGCCTCGACAAATACGGTCGCCAACTCGCCAATGGCGACTAGAATTTGCGACTGGCGAGCAAAAAATGCATTACGCTCGACATTTTGGCGAGTGGCTCATTCGC
>JAIPMN010019979.1:2731-21611 GCA_020650975.1 Apostichopus californicus
GGTCTTGAGGGTTTTGAACATTGATAATATCATCTATACGAACGGCTGTAAAACATTTGTTTCAATGAGAGTTTTGTTATCTTTCGTGTGTGTAGAATTTGCCTTGCCGTGAGATTGGTCTAGTGGTTTCAATAGGAACTGGCGCCAGCCCGGTGGTCAAAGTGAATGACATAACCATGTACGTTCCCAGTGGCCTAACAGGAATTTACGAAGCCTTAAAGAATGCTAGAGGATCCGCTAACGTCGGAAACCTTATTATGACACAGGTAAGAGACATAGTTTAGAAATTCCTTGATCCTACAGAGACATTGAAGGTATGGATCTAAGGATCATATTTTTGGGAGGATCCGATTTCTAATCATGCAGTAATATTAAAACAGCTTCTTCTTTTTTCTTCTGTTATTCAAAATCACGATCATTCTGCCGTTGCTATGGAGATTTTTAAGAAATGTCACTTCAAAAATAAGCTACAAACTCTGGAATGCTCGTTTAAGGCTTTATAGATGATGACGTCAGCTCCAAAGTGCAGGCCCGGATGTTAATGTTAACCCATTGTTTATAATAAAAATAATAATAATATTATTAATGTAGATTCATATAACGCCACTCCAGGAAACGCGTAACTGCCCATGGCGCTTCACAAAGTGGAAAGCATCAACAACTGAATGAAATGCAGAACAGAAAAAATGAGTCTTCCCATTGTTTATAATTGTAATTGTCACCAGTAAGCTAGATGGTAAGAAAATGGTCACTCATGTTCAAGTTTAAACAAGAATTTCACATATTCCTACAAATTGTGAGTCTTTATACTTGTGTATAATTCTGGGCCCATTTAGTGATTTAGAATATTCCGTAGACAGCACCTTTGATAAACGTTTGCAGTTGTGACCAGTAAACATTCATTTATTTTGAAAGGTTCACGCTCGGATACTTACTTCTGCAATGGTGCAAACAGGTATCACTAGACAATGGTTGGGGTGAGAACATGGATCATCGGACCTTCATGTTTTGACAATAATTCGGCTCCATTTTATTTCCTATTTATTTTCCTTGACAGGTGACGGAATCAAGATTTCGACCTGTCGACAGAAGTAGAGCGTGGTGTGTGGCCACGGGCGCTGCGTTTTACCGATTCAGTCCCCCTTTAAGCACTGACATAGATCTTGCAGAGACAGATAATGTCGTTATTATGCAAATGATGTGGGATGGCCACGCCTACCTGCATAAACATAAAGACCGGATCAACCAATTAGGAGTGTTGTTGAATCTTCTTTAGTGTGGAACTTTTATCATTTGATTACAGGCAATGCTCACTATACAGTATAGAAACTGGTGTTATGAAGTAACGTTTTGCTTTATGAAGTGACGTTAACAAGTTGCTTGACGTAAAACCCTGGAGGTTTTGTGGAATCATACAATGCTTTAAATGATTTTATGAATTTCGAATAACCGGTTCAGGTATGGTCGGTGTACATAGGCCTACTTATTGTATACTTCTTAATTTTATTTTACACAAACACTTGTATCCATGTCCAAGGTACGTGGGTGTCCTTTTAATATTTAATTAAATTCATGTTTAATTAAATTGCATTCCAATTTTATCCCCTTTTCCCTACTGCCTAATTGGTTGCTATTTACTAATAAAATAATTAATGATTTAATAATAATAAAATTATAATTAAACGATATAGGCCTATTGGTCATACTTTTTATCAGGGGTCACATATGACTAATATTTTCCTTGGTCATTGCTGCTTTGTGAAATGGTTTGTGACGTCATACACTGTCTTTTAGCTATTTGTTGTTTTTACCACCAAATCGTTTTCTATTTTTTAAGTAATGTAAAACTAAATGTAATAAAGTCGATCAATAAGCTCATTTCAAGTCTTTCAATTGAATTTCTTTGTTTATCTTAGTCTTTAACATATCCCTTATTATATCCTCTCTTTGTATTTATCATTTGTATTTTGTATCTTTGTATTCGTCATAACATTGGCTATACTAATTCCGTTAATGAACATCAACGATATCTTCAAACCATATGTACTTTTAATGTTGATAATCTCAGTTAATATACCAATATTTTTTTTACCAATGAAATTCATTTTTAATGTAACAGATAAGGAAGAAACAGTAAAAAAAAAGTATTTCTTTTTCGACTTCTTATATATGATTAATACTAAATGTGCAAAAGTCCCGGGACGAATTTTTAAGAATCGAAGAATACTGTTATTTCTTACCTGATTGGTGAAACCATAAAGAGCGTTTCATTTTGATCAATGCTATTTGTCTCGGTATAGATTTGGTAATATTATCGTCGGTTAACAACCAAACGCAACATACTTGTTTTAAGACATAGCTTATATTAACATTATGTTCAAGTGGGTAACATCTATAGGCACTAGCAGTTATCGATCACCCAGTTGGGACAATTGTTTCGATACTGTACTGTCATGTCCCGCTTCAGAGCACTCATATTGTCAGTACGAGCAGTATATGAATATCATGTTTCTATATCAAGGTTAGGAATTGTTTGTACTGTCAATACCAGTGCTTTGAGAGCATGATATTGGAGAACAGTTTAGAGAGGTATTAGCATTAGGAAATTGTCCCAACTGGCTGGATGGATCAAGAGTTTCTCGAAAGAAAGGGGTCGGGGAAACAAGAGTCCGAAATTAGTAACGAAATAGTGGTGCATAAGACAACATTCAATACAATATAATGACGTATAACTTTTTACACTATCTGTCACTTGTTTGGAATAAATCATATATGTTTGTAGGTATAATTGTTAGTTTCAAAAACAGTATCTCGTTTGAAAACCTATCCGCAGGGATCTGCCCCTGATTAATATTCATCAGGAATAATGTAGATTTCCACCCATTTTGGGACAATTTTTTTCCTGTACTGTCCTGGCGGTGTGATCAATGTGGATATCATGTCTCTATATCAGTGAAAGACAGTGGTCACACGTGGATTTAATCGATTGGCAAGTTTGCAACAAAAGTATGTTTATTTTAGATCCTCCTGCAAGCAGGAACTCGCGAAAAAACCTCATTGGCTTATCAAAGCCGCAAGCTGACCGAAGTCAGTCTCTTAGATTCATATTTAACGTCCATGATTATGAATTGTCAAATGTCAACAACTCTGTAACTGGACGACATACATTAATCTTGGAGTGACTCGAACCGGGGACCTTATGATTGGAAGGCACCGGCGTTAACCACTGAGCTAACACTCCTTTAATGAGCTAACACTCCTAAAAGTATCTGTTCTCGATGAATAACATTTTAAACAATATGTGTAATTGATTACAAATAACATCAAAAATGGATTGATCAAAAGTTAGAACTTCTTATAGTAGTAAAATTGACCACGTGACATCGTGACACGTGACATATACCCGTCGATGTTTTTAAAACAAACAATGTAAAATTTATCGTAGTAATTAATCGTTGTTTGTTCTTCATGTTGTTACGAAATACTACGTTTCTCCTTGGTAATACAAATTCATTTGGTAAAGTGAGCATATTTTGCTGAAATTCAATCGCTCCTTAAATTAATGTTCCCATAAATACGTCAATAAGAACATATATAGAGCAAGAAATTTCAACCACAGAAAGCACTGTATATACTATAAAAGATGCCTGACTATACCTTAAAGAAAACGAAATGAATGAAGGGGACTTTTTTTTTAAATTGTTTCCCGGACGGAGTTATGCTACACTTATTACATTAAACATGCACGCCATGCATGACACCGTAATGTAATATGCTATTAATAGAATGTAGACTGTTGATGGAGCTACTATAAAACGCTTTAGGTTCTGAAATCCACATAAAAATTATAAGAACATAACATATAAAACATAAGAATTAACTTAATAACCTTACTATAATGTTCGTAATCAGCGACATGGCAGGGGGTGGGCGGGATCAGACTAATGTTCAGTGGAGTAACGGAATTGCTACCGTTGGCGTCACCACGTGCGTATGAATGTCATTACTGGAAGGAGAAGAGAGGTAATCAACCATCGGAAACAAAAATACAAACAAACAAACAAGCAAACAAATCTAAAATAGCAAAACAACAAACAAAAGAAAAGAAACCAAACAACTAGAAAAGAAAAACCAAAAAACCAACAAGGAAATATATTTGTGCTTTCGGTTTTGCATCTATTGGTGAAGCCACTCGTCGAAAGGTTTCGCAAGAAACCAAACAAGACGTCGTCGGGCAGGTTAAGCGAAAGCTATGGCAGGCCAACTAAAAAACCCAGCCTAGATACGTTGAATCCGTGAACTTATTTCTGAAGCATATATAACCCAATTACTATGTCATCAGCATTACCTCCAAATTACAGGATGCCCCTTTTTGCAGTGTGGTTGTGGTGGATTGCGGTGGTTGTCCAAAATTAGGAATATTTGAATATCGATTGAATTTTATAAAAAAAAAAATAATAATAATCGAAATTATCCAAATGCTGCTTGAAACATTAAAAAAAATATGTCAGCGAACAGTGATTCTTAATTTCACAGGTGAGTTTCCCTTTTCCCCTCTTTTTTTTGAAGAGAAAGTCAGAATAACAGCTAAGAGAGATATTCACACTACTTGCTTTTGTCATTCCGAGGCGATCAATAGCAGAAAGCGTTACATCGACCCATTAAACAGAAAACAGGGAAGTAATAATTAAGTTATTCCTACGAGTAGTATCGATCTGCTTTCCACTTCAACAGAATTGACCTTCCACGGTGGAAAGGATAGTATTTCAATATGTGTGCTACCTTTACGGATGTACCAATTACGCGACGATATCAGCTTTCAGAATCACTTCGCTGTGTGTGTACAGCTTTCAAGACATACCAATGGAGCATTCCTCCAGTTGATCACGATTTATACGAATTTCGAATACGAAATGGTTTTATCGTCGAATCTTATTACATATTTTGACAGATCGTGATTCGCGAGTTTTTCTTTTTAATTTTTTTTCTGAAAAATTTGGCTGATTTACGACTATTTTTATGGCATGTACTCAGTAAATAAAGCTGTATATCATCAGCGATCAGAAATTTAATAAGTCTTATATTCATTATTACTAATGTAGGGAATAAACTGTAATGGTTCTTTTTTGTTATCACTGTTTGATATTGTCTACAATTCAATGTAAGCGCTGTTTGAAGTCGTCTATATCTATAGGTATGTCATAGGCTTAATATAAAACAAAATCAATTCCACGTATATGCTTCTGATAAGAAACTAACGTTTTTAATCTTTTCCAATGGCGTTAGCATGGGGAAGAGCGAGGCACGGACCCCATCGTTAGTCGGGGAAAATGTTAAGCCGGTTCTTTTTTTTAAATATTCATCCGGGGACGTGTAGACCGACTTCTTCGAGCCCAGAACGGCATCAGGCGTGGACAACGGTGGACATGTAGGTACCCCCTTTCAAATTCACACAAAATTATATTTATAAGCACAACTTCCTCGCACGCCACTTTTTCCTATGGGAGTACATTTGTCACATTGTCTCTGTTTGAAGTTACTGGCGCCTTAGAATAATAATAATCATAATGCAAAAGATGGGATTGTATATAAACTAGAAAAATACACGATCCTTTGACGTAAGTTCGCTAAATTTTATGCTGTTAAAATAAATCCATTTAAGGATTTGATAAAGTGACAATTATTTTATTTTAGCCTATTAAATACATAATTTATGATTAAAAATGACAAACGGTTCAACTTCCTCTTGTCTGAATATATTTCCCCCGACTAACGATGGCGGTGTAGACCGGCATGCCCACTCCGGCCCCCGTGCGCACGCCACTCATATGCAAAAAAGTACCATGCACTTGTCTCCGTAAAATGTCGGTTGATGGCCACTTGACCTCAGTACAAAATGCTGGATACTCATGATGAGCCACAGCTGTCGTTAGGAGTCACGTGTGATTTGAACTTATCAATGCATGAAAGCAATTAAGCAAATCTTACGAAAGAGAGAAAAGAGCAAGAGAAATTCGAGGAGTCTTTTACTTTTAGCGTAATCACTTTCACTGACCATTTGATATTTGTGTCACAATCGGACATCACATGATATTTGAAAATCGACAGCAAAAAATAAATAAATAAAAAAATAAAAATATTTGTGTCACTGAATAAAGAGAGTTTGTTCCATTGATGGGTATTAAATTTATTAAAATACTGAAATCCTTAAAAAAAAAAGTTTTTTTTTTAAATTAAATTCTCAGACCTTCGCAACTTTATGACGTGGAAGATCGTAGGCAGCTTTCAATGATGCACTGTTTAAAAATAATTTATCTGGCATATTAATATATACCAGGGTGAAATATCAGCCTCTTGTCAATTTAGCAGCAAACAAAGAAATGAAATATCAAAATCATAACAAAAACTGAATTAATGTTAATTTGAAGCGGCCGTTTGTATCTCGTTGATAAATACTCCCAAAATACGTAGCTATCAATTTGCACATACAATATAGCATACAACAAAAGGAGAATATGGTATAAGATTTACAACTTAATTTGCATATTACGTTATGGGCTGAAGCTTTTATTTTCATAGAGTGAGCGGGTAGACTGTGTGTGAAATGACACGGGTGTGTACGGGTTCTATAATGGTGATTGGGTGTGTATAGTGTTGTGTTCCGCTCGTCTCGCATCTCCGAAATGAATATATTCTGAATACGGGGATGCAGTGCGAGGTGTTCCTCAGACAGTAACGGGACGGAAAAATGAGTACGTTTAGGATAGAACCAGGATTTATTCAACTATTAACACAGACAGCGTTACAAACTTTGCTGAGGCTTAAGGTAGCATACGCCCATTAAAAGCCCCATTGACTTACACCCTAAATCACAAAAGTAATGTGGTCTCTAAGTCTAGATAGAAGTTCTCACTAGCTAAACGCAACCCATCACCGGATAGCTGACAAGTTGGCCTTTCCTGGCACCATCAACTTTTTGTACCATGACCGCGCAGATTATTTGCTATCCGAGCCGGAAGTTTTCGTCACTTGTAAACAAACCTCTTCACTCAGTAGTAAACGCTGCTCCTGTGAGGCCGAAAGGGGTCTAAAATTGCCTCATTTGACCCATTTTTTTCACCACATGTACTTCCATTCATGCTCTTCAATATGCAAGCCACAAAAAAAAACTAGATCATGATTGATAACAGGTCAAAAAAGATGTTCTCCTGCTGCATTTTGGCACTTTTCCTGAAGGAGAACAATCGGGCGGATGGATGTAGAGTCTAATAGGAGTATGCCACCTTAAGGCCAAAGATTTCAAAATGTAACGAGCCAAGTATCTCTAAGTCCAAGTCAAACTATCTCTAACTTCTCTTATTGGGGTTAGACAATATACATTATAACGTTCGTGTAAAGAAAGATTAGGGTATATATGATTAAAGGATGTAACAGCTGTATATCATTTTACCGCAACCAGCTGATTTCAGTTACTAATAATCGTTGAATCTGTTCATTTTGCGTTGGAGAGTAAATTAATAGCAATCTTATCAAGTCCTTATTGCATATTCCTCACCTGATCAAAAGAATCTATGTAAAGATCATTTAATTATAATCATAAAGGAACGACTTAAGTACCATATAGTATTATAACCCTCAAACTAGTACTGAAAATTTGGTTTCCCATTAATGTGGTCTTTTACCTCTCCTTTGGTATACTGTAACACGTGTTTTGTTACCTCTCTCTCGTCTTAGTGCATTGTGCTTGATGAGATGTGGAGGTGTAAGCTTAATAACAGTAAGGTGGCCTAACTCCCCTTCAGATGCCAGGCTTATAGTATTTAGCCAGACATTGTGAAAAATTTAACACAAAAATGCAGCTTTATATAGACTGATGTCAAGCACAGCGATAACGATATATTTTAGAATGTTGAATGATTCCTGCTAGTAGTGCAGGTTGTATTTCTATACCACATTTAATTTTGGGTGAATGTTCCTTTAAGTAAAGCAGGCTCATCAATTAAAGTGACTGGACACTAAGTCTAAGGCATAAAATATATATAAACTACATATAGATCATCAGTTCCTTTGAAAGAAAAAATATTAGAAGTTATTTATGGCCTTATGTCATATTTACACATAATATATATATAAATATTTGAAATATGAATACTAAAATTCTGCTTTAACGTAATCCTTTAATATGTATCTATGTTAATATCGAAACGTTTAGTACATGAGCACACCTGCGACTTTTATTACTTATTCATAATGTCTTTTTTTATTTATTTTTTATTCCAATTCTCTGCTACATAAATAATCGTGGTTTCATCTTTTCCAGGAATTATGTGGTCGGCTATATATACGCTAACTGTGCTGATAGTTTGACTGAATATATGGTGAGGCACCGTATACCACGCTATGCAATAGGTAGATGTGACTTTTAATATTGAATGAGTGCTTTCAGTGCAATTTTATCATTGAACTAAAAAAAAATGAAAATTCATGAGGAAGAAGTAGAAGCGAAGAAGTCTATTAAAATAAATTGCTTGTTTCCCTTTTTGTTGTAAAATGAAAACCGATCATGTTTACAATATTCTACTTGGCAATTAATAATCATCATTCTTCTCATTTTTCCAAAAGAAGGTGAGATTGAAAATGTATGAATTTCTTTGTTACATATCACTTTACCTTATCGCGATATATTCGTCGTGTATATATATGTATATAATTGTAATTCAACCGACTGCGACGGGTAACTTTAAGTGAAGTTTTCAATTTTCACCAATCGGCAAATAAGAGCGAAAAGGACAAGTTTATGTATAAAACTGGTGTCGAGATCCCGCAACGCCCCCCTCCCTCACCCCCCCTCCCCTCCCGTCCTTACGCACCATTTTCTTTACTTTATAACGGAACACCTGATCATGTGATGGTGTAGAGCATGGGTTCCTTAACTGGGGTGCATGAACCCCCAGGGGGTGCGTGAGTCCATCCCAGGGGGTTCCCAGGGGGTTCGTGAAAGTCAAAACTAGAGTACTTTTTGATAAACTAAAATCTGATATATCATATAATTTAGTAATGTGCAAAAGTCGTCCTTATCGACCAAATCTTTTCGCGTTACATACGCATATGTTGCTATAGTAGTCATGTGATACTTGATCTTTTACGAAGCACTGTTATGTGTATAGAATAATAATGACTCAGATCGTGTCTCGGAAAGTTGGGGGTTCGTGGAAATCTCTGACATCGACATGGGGTTCGTGGGGGGGGTAAAGGCAGGGAATCCCTGCTGTAGAGTGTATCAATTTTCCATTCGAAAGTGACGTACTATAGAAATACTATAGCGCCCAGGTGATCTAAGGGGGGGGGGGGGGTGTGTTGGAGCTTCTATCTGGGTTCGCAAAACAATTTTGAAGGGTCAAAAACATAATTCGGAGGAAAACAGAAATTGTCGATATTTGTGGACAAAAAAATTGAAAAAATCTTGAATATAGTGACTTGAGGAATGGTAAAAATTGTAACACCATTTTGCAATTAAGCACCCCTTATTACCCCTTCCCCAATCATAACGACCATCACTGGTCTTCTTCCGGTCATGACTCCTTAAAAACTCTGCCACCTACCATTTCGACTAAGATTGTTACTTCATAAGGCCACTACGGGGAATACAGGAAGGAGCCCAAAAACAACAAAACAACAACAAACAAACAAAATAAAGACAAAGTCAAAGCGGTAAAGAATGAGACTGAGAAGCGAGATAAGATAATATCTTGATTTTCTTTCCATGTGTACTAAGCAACCATTTAGCGCCAATCATTATCATTGCATAAACAATCTCAACATCGTATGGCACAACTCAGAAATCCGTTCTCATGAATACAATTCTCGAAGCGTTTATTTTTTATGTTTATAGCAGTGGCGGACCCAGGGGTAGGGGAACGGGCACGGGGTGGGGGTGGGGAGCAAATATCGGTAGATATTGAAAATAATACTATAGCAAACGAGAGGTGCATGAGAATTTATCGGTAAAATGTAAGGAATACACTGGTGCGAAGCTTGTACCTTATCATGACTATATAAAGCTATAATGTATTTAGCTTCGTCTTTTAACGAAATTTTAGTATTCCAGAATGGAGAGGAATGGGGGGGGGGGGGTGGTTCCTGGATCCGCCTCTGCTGAGTATGATAAGAACTTGAAATTTTGTTTAATGTAAAGTAACCATTTTTACAGAAAGTAAAACGTTTGTAGGAAATCAATATACGTATAATTTTAAAGATACGGATTTACAATATATATATTTAAATAAATAAAGATTTGTATTCGTGTGTAGAACGTAACAAGTGAAAACATGACAAACAAAGGATAATAAATGATCTGGTTAATAAACAAGTCATATATCGAGTTATCAACAGAAAACTGTCATAAATAGAATTATACTATTATATATATTGTTAGGAAGGATAGGGTGCGCGGGCTGTTGGGAGGGGGAATAGCGGAGTGGGAGTGGGGTATAGTGGGAGGGGAGCTGGCGGTCCACATCAATATAGATCATAAAAGGTTAGAGATTTCCCACTAACATGTTTAGCTTTAAACTTTTCATGAGAACCGCTTAACATTACGTCTGCAGATTTAACCATAGACTACAAATCTATTAATATTCTGGTTTATGGATAATAAAACTGAATATGCATGTTGATAATTTATTCATTGGAAAAGGATATTAGGTCATTGGTGTGTTCAAGGGGGTGGAATGGGTGCATATAACCCCCCCCCCCCCTTCCTCGTCAAATGGGGGATATGTTCAGGGTCGGGGCAATTTTTACATTCAGTCTGGGACGGATTCGGCCAAATTCTACGAGCCTATGCAGAATGACCCCATGCAGGCACGGATCCAGGATTGTGGGAGAGGCAGAGGGTGGGGATGGGGTGGGTGGGGTAGACCACCTATTCAACCTGACAAAAATTCAAAAGTATTTATTAGCAAAGCTTTTCATTTAGACTTAATTATAAATATTGGTCATAGTCTAGATATGAATGCACTATTTAACGTCTACACTTCAGTCGGGGAAATTTAGAATTTGTCACGTCACCTTTGCACACGTAATGGAAAACGTCAATATTTTCGACCATATGCCGTCATTACTATACAAACGAAATGTTGGTCATTCGAATTTCTTGAAGAAAAAAAGCTTAACACACGAAAGCAACATGAATAAAATCACATGTATAGATCATTGAACTCTCAAAAGTGAACAAAAGGAATGTGAAATTGTTTTTAAAACATCGCGACAAAGAATATGATTATCATATTGCAAGATTAACAGTGGCATGTCGAAATTCTCCGAGAATGAAATGTTAATATATACGCACGCTTAAAGCAACATAATTAACATCTCACATTTATGTAACCATCTTTGAAAATAGGCCTTTCAATAATGGACAAGAGCGGAGTGTGAATATGGTTTTGAAACAAAAAAACCCACGAACTAACAAAATATGATTTACATTGCAATGCTGAATTTGGCATAAAAAACAAAACTGCAACTAATCACGTCCAGGTACTTGATACGCTGAATAAATCGACAATGGTTACACGAGCCGGGTACGGTTAACCGGTTTATTCACATCGTCAAATGTCAACACAATATTCTTGTGCGACTCGATTTTTTTTTCGCTCAAAACAATGACAAACGACCGTTCAACGTGACACCGACATCATCAAATTAAAAAAAAAGTAGCGCGCATGCTCTTGTAACCTTAGTTACAGTATATGGTTGAATCAATGCAGATTTTTTAAATTTTTAAGAAATTGTTATTATAGGCCACCTTTATTTTTCTAAACCTATAGTAATTTATTTTAATCGCACTAAGACTAGTCTTGTAACAGTTTTTTTTACCAAAAATACCCTAAATGTTAATCATTTCATTTCACCACAATTTCATCGATTAAAAGCTTTTTTTCCTTCATTACAGTACCGTATACCGTATATATAAACAACATACAAAGACAATGCAAATAGGGATGTTCAAATGTTGCTAGCTTGCTTGGTCTTCATTTTAAATTGAAATGAAACATATCCAAGTCAAGCCAATGGATTCCATTTTGCTGTGATTTTATAATATGGTTACCATCCATATTGCATCGGCGATACAGATATCTGGTTTAAGAGTTAAACGACCATTCAACCCCAGTGAATTCGCATATTTTCTAAACACGTTCGTAGGCACTTTACGAAAAGGTTGAGCGGAGATTTCTGACCTCCGTGAACGTGTATGAGAACATGGTCGCGAAACAAGTCTTTTTTATTTCTTTTCTTATTATTAACGTCACATTCATGATTGTAAACCGGTAGGGTCGGTTCAGTGTAAGCAATTGCTCCTAGTCCTGTAAAACAATATATAAGTACATTGTCACATTTACATCGTTATAACGTGATACGTGCCATAAAACAAACTTAAAACATAGCATATTTCGTGCAAATGATGTTGTTTTCTCCTTTGTTTCGGGAGTAAAATGGCCCTTGTATATTTCCAAAAAGGGTCCAAATAATTGAAGGTTTCGGTATCTCAAACCTACTGCACATAACAAACAAAGCACACCGCCTTCTGCCATTAAGCGCTTCTCAAACAACTTTCGCCTCTCGGTTTTCTCAACAATCATAACTTTTGACAAAGACAGTACCATATGAAGCTTCTTTCAACGTCCTCAACATCACCCGTAATTTCAATCGAGCGCCCTCACTTCCGCTTTTCCGCCAAATTTGCATAATTTCTGCTGCTCTTGTTTCTGTCTCAAGACTTCTTTGCCAAAAAACCTCATTTTTTGTTTCAGATCAATTTTCGGTGTGACGTCATATTTTTTCTCACATAATAGAACATTTGCCCTTAAGTTTTTCCCGCCTTTTCTGGGATTTAGTCTTCTTTGTCTCCAGATGTAAACTCATTGTTCTACGCTTTTCCAGTTGAAGGAGGTCTTGGAATAATTCCTTCACATTGTAATTAGTTTTAGCAGATGTCTCTAAGAATGCGCAGTTCCATGCTTTAGCTTGTTCCATGCCTTGCTGTATGCTGACCTCTCGATTCGGGTCATCGCATTTATTACCGACTAACATCACAGGTATGTTGTCTACATCGCCCTTGGTCTCACAAATGATGTCGTAGATCGGTTTCAACTCTTCCAAAGACTGACGGCTCGTAATAGAATAGACTAAAATGAAGGCGTGGCCTTTGCTGATCGACAGGCGTTGCATGGCGGGAAATTGATGCGAACCTGTCGTGTCGGTTATTTGGAGCGTGCAGACGTTCTTATTACAACTAATAACCTGTCTGTAAGTGTCTTCAATTGTTGGGATATATGTCTCGCGGAAGGTCCCTCGGACAAACCGTAAGACCAGTGAACTTTTACCGACACCGCCTGCACCGAACACCGCCACGCGGTAATCGTTGCTTTGCTCAGGCATGACTCTCAGACGAATGCTACGGTCCCGAGGAAGCTGTAAAATACAAAAGAAAAAGAAACAAAACCAAAATTAATTTTTGTTTTTTTACTTTAAATACGACAATACAATAACTAACTAACTAAAGGCCAATTAGGTATTCTCCTTTGTTTTGTTTTTCAAAACAAGATACCAAGTTACAGTGATAAATTAAACAAGTTTTCTCATCCAAAACCAACTGAGTTAATTTTCTCTCTTAAGGTTTCAGTATCTTGATAATTTGTTCCCCCTTCATAACCAAGCCATTCAGAAAACTACTATTTAATTAAACTATACATCTGGTATACTAGGTAATCGGATTGAAATGAGAAACCTAAAAAATGAAAAACAAAGGCGTTGCTTTTGTTGTTTTATAATAATTTGTTTCTCTCCTTTCGTCGGCAGCCGATTATGTCATTTTTCGTAATACTTTTGATTAACAAACAGCTTCTTTGATCCGGCATAATATAATGTGACCGAAAAAAAAACAGCGGAATGTTTGTTCTGCAGTGTACGAGATTAGAGACTTACATAATTAGTAACATGGTTCCTAAATTCAGGTATTCAGGTAATTGTGCTTCCTTGGCGTTCAAGCAGTATCAATAAATTCTTCAGGAAAGTGTTGTTTTAAATTTTATTTGAACATATGGAAATAAAATATTCCTTTATCAATAAACCACGCAGTCATTGTACAAATATTGTTCGTTAAAAGTAGGGGAGATTCTACACTGTATCATGTCGCGAAAGATTTACATCATTATTTTAGAACATCCCCGGTATAGATAGAAACAATTACTCGGGATGGGGACGGGGAAGGGGGAGGGGGAGATTTTGCACTGTCACAACGGAGCGGCATCTCAACTTCTATAAGAAGCTTCCCAAGAGGTCGGGTGGATTCGACCACAATTTAGACGGGACACGTGGAACGAATGTACGACAATATTTCATCAACCAGCTTAACTGCAATGAAAAGATTAAAGCGCATAATCTGCGTGACCGTATTATAAGGCCGTCTTCACGCTGGAGAAAGAGCAGAGGTTGGGTCAGATCTGGATCGGATCCTCTGCTACAGATTAATTTTCCCCGAGTGTTGAACATCGGGGTGGATCACATCCGGAGACCCGGGATGATCACAAACCTTAGTCTGAATCATCAGGGATCAAGGTGATCCGCGAATAATTCTTGGGAACGACGTGTCTATGGGACGCCAATGTGGCCATAATGTCTGTCTACGACAAACGCGTAGATCCCGAGAATCTGCACTATAGTCTTAATTCGACTACGCGTTCCAATAATCCTTAAGAACGCTCCTTTCGAAAGCCTGGAGTTTGAATTGCAGAAGTGTAGAGTTTTGCGTGCATCATGTTCAGTTTATATATACTACAAACCGAGGCCTTATCTACTCAAAAATCCCCCCAAAGTTACATGGCAACGTCTTCTTTTATAGCTACTATAACTTGATCACATTATTCCATTTATCACGTTGTTAATTTCGACGACGCGTAGTAACATTTATGACGACGCGTTGACAAACGCATCACAACCGCAGATAGCCTTTATGATAGCCACGCTGGATTGCCATGCCACTATTAATATAAGTCATGTCTAGTCTAATGAGCTCGCGCACTAACCAAATTCACCATATGTATCACATGGTGTCTGATAACTCCCTGCTAAAAGTCATTCATGACGCTGTACTCGTCACCAACGTTCGCTTCATAAATTCTCCGGTTTTATGTTTTTCCGCGAGGTTCTCCATCGATTCTCCAACACATGTCGTGCAATATTGTCAACGAATTTTCAACGAACTTGACTGCTGAGCCTGAGGGAGATTGTGATAGAATTCATCAGTGAAGTGTTACCGTAAACTTGGGAAGCATCCTTAGCAATATTACTAACGTGACTTTACTATATAGCGTCGGTAACAGTAACCTTTACTGTTGATGAGGCCACAGAATAATTTGTAGCTGATAACGTTCAAGAGTACACAAAGCAATGGTCAGCATGGTTGAAATTTCTATACTTTTCATCTTTACTTCAATTCAAATTGCATTTATTTTCAGGGGTTCCCTTACTGGGGAGCATGAACCCCCAGGGGGTTCATGAGACGTTTCTGAAAGTCAACACTAGAGTCCATTTTGTTGAAATAAAAACTTGATATATCATATAAATTAGTAATGTACAAAAGTCGTATCTATCGACAAACTCTTTTCGCGTTCCATACGCATATGTTGCCATAGTAGTACCGTACCGTGCATGTGAAAAATAACTGAATTATGAAATATTTGTTCATCTCTTGTGTTTTTTCACTACAATATTACACTATGAACTTAATCTTTTACGAAGCACTGTTATGCGTACTATAGTATAATAATGACTCAGATCGAGTCTCGAAAAGTTGAGGCTTCGTCGACCGTAACTTTGACATCCACAGGGGGTTCATGGGGGATAAAATTAGGGAAAGCCTGCATTAATCTGTTACGCGACGCCCCTCTTTAGTGTGGATATACTAGTACGGTATATACCTGTAACACCTCGATTAAACAAAAAATGCAAATATGAAAACACAGGTTCAAGATCGGGGAGATACCATGTGAGCCGATTTAAAATGTTTACATTTAGGAATATATAAAAACAATTAGCTCTCTATAAATTACATGTCAACATCTCAAAACGTCACAATCAGCATGGATTACAAAATATTAGCATAAATTCACTGCGACTTTGTCAAAAATATGAGAGTAACCGAGAGGTTCGTGATTTGCCTCAATAATTCAAAAAAATGTCAGCACTGTTCAAGTAAATGAATACAATATTTCGGAGAGAGCTAACAACTTCGGTGTTAAGATGGCATGAAACGTTTGTTGTTATGTTTAAGCATGTGTAACCGTCAATTTGATTCTATTCTAGTATATTTTGTCGGACAATATTGATGCACTATATATGGCCATAGCCTTATTGAATGCGTAATAAAGTTAGTTTTACACAGCAACAATAGAGCTGTTGTTTACTGTCCAAGTACCAGGTATTGCCAACTTTATCGCTACGGTGTATTTGGCCATTTGTAATGGAAATTAAGTAGACTGGTCAATCTAACCAATAAGAGAGTATCACGTGATCTTTAACCTTGTGCGAAATTATCTTCTTTTTTGTTCTTCTTCAACTGAGCCATTATATATTTATCCTATATATATATGTATATATAGCCTATATATAAATATCCTATATATAAGCTTATATATATAGCCTATATATATAGCCAATATAGCCTATATATATAGCCTATATAGCCAATATATAGCCTATATACATAGATTACGACTATACGCCGGACTCACTATACACTACTGATATATCTACATAAATGTGCGTATATATGGCGGACACGTTATTACACGTATAAGAAGGCTGTTTGTTTAACTTGCCTCAGATTATAGGTATAGTATATCTATCTCTCTCTCTCTCTTTGTAAGATATTGACGGTCTGACATACTTCCACTATATATGTACTGTGTTACGTATACAAAACGAACTTGCCTCAAACCTTCAGTAGAAGGAAACTCAGTCTATCTTCGAAAAGATATTGAGTCTGACGTATTGATACTATACATAAACTGTGTCACGTGTGCAAAACTGAACTTGTGTCAGACCAGCGACAGTTATAACTGATATATTTCTACTATATCAACACATATATTTATACTCTACGCGACATATCACAATACATGCAGTCATATTAGAACTTGCCTCAGAAAATCTTACGTAAGTTTATACAATGTCTACTTGTTCAAAAAAAATGTTGCTTCAGACTTATCTGAAACATATCCCGCTGATCTTGTGTTACACATCGTTACATGCAATAACAATATACAGTTGACCTTTTACTGCATAGAAAGTATGTAGTATATAGACCTATATACAATCTCACTGAATGTTTATTCCGGCATGTTGACATTGCATTTATTGTGTGTGTAATAGCCTATATCTCTAAGTGCACTATAACAGTACAACCACATGTCTAACTATAGATCGCCGTTCGAGCAATGAATGCAATATACGTCACCGCAGAGCATGCAGCAATTAAAGGAACCAAATTACTATCTGGCAGTCCTTGCGCTAAATTGGCAAGCGACAATAAAGGTAACTGGAAGTGACACACGCTCATATTTGGTATAATTAAAGCCGTACTGTATCTGCTCACTCGTGCTAGAGCGAGAGATATATAGAGAGAGAGAGGCAGTGAAAATAGAAATAAGAAGAAAATGAACCAAATAAAGACAGCCTGTCGGTAGAGTTGAGAGAAAGCTGTTTCTACTGACAACGATATGACCTGTTTGGAATGTCAACGAAATAGTCCACTGGCATTTCAACCCAAATTAGTTTCAAGTCATATTTTTTTTTTGTCAGGCGCACGAATAAACATTCATTAAGTGCATGATGTGTACTGTACGTATGGGAAGATATAATTTGCAGCAGGTGGCCTTTTTTGCACTATGCGTCATATATATGAAGGATTCAGTAAGGGTTGATTCGAGGCTATATAATATAATTTCAACTTACTTCTGCATTCTATGTTTATATAGGTCTACGATTTATTGCAACAAACAACGTTGGTGTCTAAAATTTCACGTCAAAAAGTCCTATTTGTTTTTCTAAATGAAATTTGCAACTTACTTTGCATTCTATGTATAGACCTACGATTTATTGCAACAAACAACTTTAGTGTATAAAATTTCACGAGGTCCTATTATTTTTCTTTCTTTACTTGGCTTCTTTCTCTGGTTTTGCTATGGGTTTTTCTTTTCTTTTCTTTTCCACTCTCCATCCCCCCCCCCCACTCCTCCCCCCTTTTTGGAAATAAAAACACTTTCTCGGTTCTACAAAAATAACCCAACATCGCTTTTGTCACCGGTCGAAAACTATATTATGTGTGTGTGTGGGGTGGGGGGTGGGGTGTGGGGGGAGTCGCTGTTTTTTCTAGAAGTCAGAGAATTTACAGTCTGCAGAGCTGGTTAGCCGGATAGTGATGAAATGTATTGTTTTTAACATCAAGGTCATAGTCCAGCTAGCATTTATACATTATGGGCATCGATTCTTCCTTATGCATGGAAGGATATTGGGTCTTGGGTTTTTACGACCGCCGCTACTGTCTTGCTTCAAGATTATCTTGCTTGCACCATGGAGGTAAAAACAGCTTGCACGAAGATTTGATTCCTGCTTTAAAGTGCGCGTGCGTGCTCGCCTGAAACAAAATGGCCACGATGCTTTATCTGTCTCGATGTATAAGGAGCTCGATAGTGAATCATTTAAGTTGTATGGGTTTCGTGCCAGCCTCTATATATAGGGTTACTTTTCTCATACCATATGAACACACATGCACCGAATGGCAAATAGCATGAAATGTCCTACAATATAATACAATATA
>JAIPMN010019980.1:1450-11520 GCA_020650975.1 Apostichopus californicus
TTAGAGAAGTAATGGACTCTGGCAGTATCCGTATTTGTCACATTTCGGCTTCCGTATATTTAGCAGTAAGTCGATCGATCGTGCCGTGCGACAACTAAAACTGGAAAAGCTAGCAGAAAACGTGAGACAAATTGCCGATATTCTAAGAGATGAAAGCTATCCAAGTGGTTTCCCAAAAATAAAAGAGAAGGATCTTACGGAGAAAAGGTCAGTTTTTCAGACTGGCTGAAAATGGAACTCTTGCATACCGAAATTGAAGGAAAGTTTTGCTATCTAGGGCTTCTCAACTCACCCAAATCGAGGCAGCTCATACTAGTGGCATCTAGGGTAATGTCTGTAACTTACAGTATAGGATACACACTATGCCTATGGTTGTTAAATGGCGAACGGCCAATCCACAGTTTTTGACCAAAGTGAATTTTAACCAAAGTGAAAATCTGGCATATTTAGGGCCAATACAGCATACCTTTAAGCTACACTTTGGCATAACTGCAGAGCAACCATCAGTATAGGCATATAATTGTAAGTTGGAAAAAGTGGACGTACCACTTTTCTGGTTTAGTGGTTTAAGCGATTGTAAATATATGGTACAGTATGGTTTAAGTTACAATTTCATGTATGCAAGGTAAAAATAATTGGCCTAAATCCACCAACACCCTATTTTCTATCAGATATCCCACTATTTTTTATCTAGATCTGTGTACAGAATGAAGCAATGGAATAGAACAACAGTCAAGGCAAAGCCTGCAACTTGTAAATGTTTCTGAAATTAGCACCTAAATGCTGTCTTCTTTCTTAACAGGTTGGTGTTGATCTTAATGGTCCTCTGCCAGTGGCAGCTGCCAGTGACTGTACATAATAACACTGCCTGACTTCAATTCAAAGTGGCCTGAGACTAAGTCAGTGCCTGACAAGACTGCAGCATCAACTGCTAATTTCATTACTGATGTGATGATGAGGTAAACATATCTAAAACATTTAATAATTTTCTGTAGTTAGTGCCAATAATGGATGGCATCATATCTGTTATTTGTACAATGCAAATAACTGATAGTGCATGGCAGAATGGTCAACACTGCTGTGTTTGAGTATAACTATTTCCACATAGGTATAAATCATACAGAAAGGTCATGAAGGTAGGTGAGAACCGAGAAAGTGTACTGTAAATCTTTGCAGGTGTAGTTCCCATTAATAAGTTTATCTGTAAATGTTTCTTTTCCACCTCTGGTTCTTAAGTGGCATATAGCAAGACAATTGTCTTTATTTGGTCTACATCCCCAAAAAGAGAGTTTTCCTGGACATGTTTCACTGAAGCAGACACAGTTTATTTGTTCAAACAAATGTAACCACAGGGAATTTTTCTGTTTAGAAAGTGTGAACTTATTACTACTTAGCTGTTTGGACAGGAACTTCGACAAGATAAGATAAGAGAGATAATGTATCAACTGAGTTTTGGTACCATTTCTCGGTTAGGCCCCTTGAGGAAAATTGCTAAATGTGTTTGTGTGTGTATTGGTGGGGGATATATTCTGAAACCTGGGGGAGGGAACCCTTTTCTTTGGCAAAATAAGAAAATTTTTAGGTTTCTTTGATGCAAAATGATGTATAATAGTACATTTTACTATAATAATGGTTAGCTAGCATTATTTGTTTTTGCATGTGAGTTGTACAGAGGGTGTTTTGAGCCCCCATGGATCCTGATTCAGGACAATTAATGTTTGATTGGCATTAAACAGTCAAACCATGAACAATTACATCAATAGAGCACCAAAAGGCATCAAACTTCTGTCGTATCCTAGCTTACTCTAATTTGATAAATGTCTGATATTTAATTTAATCAATATGTCACAAATGTTGTTTTGGCTCATATGGTTAGAAATTTTCAAGTTTTTGTAGTAAACTGTATGATATAATGCCAATATTATGACATGCAATCTCCAATAAGAAAAAGTTGAGCCAGTAAGCCCATAAACATGTAGGTGTCACAATTAAATATCATACAATTAACTCAATGCCTAAGCATAGTTCAGTTGTACACTAACAGTCTACCCTCAACCAATATGGTGAATGTTAATTATCTTTGTAGTGGAGCTTAAAAAAACCTTTCAAGATGATAATTTATTTTATATTTGACTTACAGTGTGGCATTCACTACTCATAATATGGTTTTCAACTTTTATTTTGCACAGATTTGGTTGTACTGACAGTCTCATCTCTGACCACCAATGGAGGGAGTATCTATGAAGTTAACAGAAGACCCCAGAAGACATGTTCAGACGATTTTCTTGGCAGTTAACTTGTTGCCGACAATAATCCTGACTGTCACTCTAACATATCATGAGAGAAAATTTCGTCGGCTGCTACACGTTTAAGCAAAGACAGGCCATTGACTTTACACTGCCATTCGTTCGGTGGAAATCCATATATTTTGCATTTCAAGTTGACGCGATGTGACGCTCGAAATTCTTTATCACCTCAGTACTTCATAAAATAACAAATAAGAAGGCGTGTTTCTTGGTTCTGGAAATTGTGTTCAAGATAACTTCTCATAGAAAAAACATATAACCGAACATAGTCTGCTTAAATTCCTGTTGTAACGTATGCTGTTATGGAGTTATGTGTAAGTCTTAAGGAAAAACATGACAATCAGCCATTTTATTTGTAATTTACAATAAAGATTAAAATTTAGCCGGTATCAAGTTGCACATTAAAGCATTATATAGGTAATCCTACTGTTTGTGGAAAGCAATTCAAGGGGGAATTCTATAGGGAAACTTCTGCATGGTTTTATTGAGGTTTACCAAACTCCAAAGAGGCTGTTCTTCCTGTGGATTATGAGAGTTTTCAAGTACATATTGTTTGAAGAAGAGTGACAGAAGTATATCATTCTAATTAAGTCAAACCTCCCTGCTTGAAGGATGCTCTAGAAAGCATCGATTATATTTAGTTGTCTCAGAGCTACAAAGGAAGAGTAATCATTCCAGTTAAATTTCCTCATGAATTATCCCATGTATAATCAGTTTTTCACTCTTTGCCCAGTCCGATATAGATTCAGAATATTATGTTTGTGACTATCATCCAATTTCATGTTTTGATTTTTACTTAATCAAATTTCTTTGAACAAAATTAAAGTGTGAGAAACATGATGAGACAAAAACTCTAGCATACTTTGCAACCTGCTGTCCTATTTGCTTTATTTTTCTTTCCCTTTTTTTGGCTTTGTTTTGTTTCTTGTATGTTTGCAGCTCTTTTGAAGAGGATATCTTTCTAATATATCTTTTCTAATTTGAACCACTCTTTGTTCATTAAGAAAAATTTCGTAATTAGAAAAAACTATCCTTTATCACTGGAATTGCCTGGAATACAATGTATATTTGCTTCACGCATGGCCATTACAACGGGGTTAAGGGGGCAGGGGATGGGGGGGGGACGGGGGCATGGCACTCCACCTTGTTGAGAGGGAGAAAACCTTGACTCGACGATTGAGTGAGAAAAATAAGGAAGTGTTAAAAAAGTTAAAAAGTGGTAATGAAAGTCAAGAAACAGGTGTCAGGCACGTACGGAGAGGGTTGGGGCAGTGATGACATTTTCAAGGTCAGGGATCTTCCAGCTACCTCAGGCTTGTTATTAGCAAACAAAAATATTTTGGAACTCATCACAGATAGGTCACGGACTTAAGAAGACCCCTCCCCTGGACACAAACCGATAACTTACCATCCCACCCCCCCCCTTCCTTCCTTGCACTCACAACTCTGTGTATGGGCCTGAGTGTGGTATACAACATTGCCGATTTCGTTTAGGATGTAACTTGAAAACACCCTATGGTTCCCGTCCTATAATGAGCTTTACGCACGGATGATATTTCATATTGGCTAGGCAACTCTCGTAGACCTATGAAGTACTATTACCATAATTGCCAAATCTTACCCACTGTGTGATGGGGAAATACGGCAACAATGAAGTTTGAACTCCTTAAATTCGTAATCTTTCACCCCTACAATTATCATTTTTTGTTAAAGCTGTTGCCTGCCCTATCCCGTACCCGCCCTCCGTTGGGAAGGAAGTTAGGTTGATGCGATCTCTCCCTCTGTAAAGATGACTATGAACGCAAAATAGTGGCCGAATACAACATGCAATGTATACGGAGGATTAAATAGCAGCAATCACAACAAAAACATGATTAACATCTTTTACAGATGGAAGACTTGTTACCTTTTCTTCTTTTTCCCCCTTCTATTTTTGTTTTGTAGCAACGCACAACGCCTCATTTATGTCATGAACATCTAACTATGTATGCATCTGTTTTAATGATTGATATAATCGCGAGTTCCTGCTATAAGGAGGATCTAAAATACATAAATAATGAAATTAATTGCCTTTTGAATGTCGAATTGCCTACATTTTATGCGGGACAAAATATACTATGAAGTATTTTGCGGACATTCTGTACCAGGACATTTCGTCCGGCCGGACTATCTTTGCTGTGAGGTGGGGACACAATTTTCAGCAGATAATGTCCGACCGGACTAAATATGCTGGTACAGAGTGTCTCCGCGGACACTTTGTACGGGGGGACACTCTGTACTGTCACACCGGTGCCGTCCAATCATAAGGTCCCTCCAAGAGTCACTCCAAGATTAATGTATGTCGTCCAGTTACAGAGTTGTTGCAATTGACAATTCATATTCATGTACGTTAAATATGAAACTAAGAGACTGACTTCGGTCAGCTTGCGGCTTTGATAACCCATTGAGGCTTCTTAGCGAGTTCCTGCTTGCAGGAGGATCTAAAATACTTACATACATACATACATACATACATACATACATACATACACACATACACGCATACACACGCACATACATACAACACATACTCTCCGCCTGCATGAATGCATAGGTTACGATTATTATCGAAACCAAAAATTGACAGTTAGACCGTCGCTCCCAGGGGCCTTTTCATTCTTCATTGAAGAAAGAGCGCTAAAACATTCCTTAAAATCTAAAGGTCCATGACAAGAACTTGAATCATCTTGGTTCAACTGGAGGTGATCTAGTTCATTAAAGAAGCTTGAGGGGGAGCAATGGTTAGAAGTATATAATGTCTTATAAATATCTTTAATATTGATTAGAATATCAGTACTCTCTGAATACATTTGGCCGTTTTCTCCAATGAGCTCACGAATTGTATTATTACTCCTATTTCTTTCTTCTAGATTAAGAAAATACCTTGTAATTTTTCCCCTTCCTCTACCCATCTTGCACGAGATCTTATAATAGTTCTTTTCAACTAATAATCGTACAAGGTTAAAAGCTCGATTTGAGCGCTTTTTTAGCTGAAAATGATAAACTTATAAATATCTGTGGCTTACAATAGTAACGAATAGTTAAACTTACTTATGAATATCTGTGGTTTACCTTACTAATAGATAAACTTAATTATAAATGTCTGTGGCTTACAGTACTTACGAATAGTAAAACTTACTATGAATATAGGTGGCTTACAATACTTACAAATAGTTAAACATACTGATGAATATCTGTAGCTTAGAACACTTACGTATAGTTAAACTTACTAATGAATGTCAGTGGCTTACATTACTTGCGTATTAAACTTACTTATGAATATATGTGGCTTACATTACTTTCGAATTGTTAAACTTAATTCTGAATATCTGTGGCTTACAATACTTATGAATAGTTAAACTTACTTATGTATATCTGTGGTTTACAATACTTACGAATAGTCAAACTTACTTATGAATATCTGTGGCTTACAATAGTAACGAATAGGTAAACTTACTTATGAATATCTGTGGTTTACCTTACTTACGAATAGTTAAACTAACGTATAAATTTATGTGGCTTACAGTACTTACGAATAGTAAAAGTTACTTATGAATATCTGTGGCTTATAATACTTACGAATAGTTAACTTACTTATATATATATATGGCTTACAATGCTAACGAATAGTAGTATATTAGAATATTAAATAGAAATAAAATGATAAAATGACAAAATGATAAAATGACAAAATGATAAAATGGTAAAATGGCTAAATGGCTAAATGGGTAAATGGTAAAATATTGAAATGATAAAATGGCAAAATGGCAAAATGGCACAATGGCAAAATGGCAAAATGGCAAAATGGCAAAATGGCAAAATGGCAAAATGGCAAAATGGCAAAATGGCAAAATGGCAAAATGGCAAAATGGCAAAATGGCAAAATGGTTAAATGGTAAAAGGATAAAATGATAAATGGTGAATTGCTAACATGGTGAAATGGTGAATTGCTAAAATGGTGAAATGGTGAAATGATTCTGTGGCTTACAATAGTAACGGATAATTAAACTTCCCGATGAAAATCTGTGGTTTACCTTACTTACGAATAGTTAAACTTATTAATAAATTTATGTGGCTTACAGTATTTACGAATAGTAAAACTTACTTATGTATATATGTTGCATGAAATACCAACGAATAGTTAAACTTACTTATGCATTTATGTGGCTTACAATAATTACGAATAGTTCAAATCACTTATGAATATATGTAGCTTACAATACTTCTGAATAGTTAAACTTACTTATGTATATCTGTGGCTTACAATACTTACGAATAGTTCAACTTAATTATAAATTTCTGTGGCTTACAGTACTAACGTATAAAACAAGTTACTTATGAATATATGTAGCTTACCATAGTAACGAATACGTAAATTTAGTTATGAATATCGGTGGTTTAACTTACTTACGAATAGTTAATCTAACGTATAAATTGATGTGGCTTACAGTACTTACGAATAGTAAAAGTTACTTATGAATAAATGTGGCTTACAATAGTAACGAATAGTTAAGCTTACTTATGAATATCGGTGGTTTACCTTCCTTACGAATAGTTAAACTTACTTATGTATATATGTGGCGTACAGTACTTAAGAATGGTATAACTTATTTATGAGTATAGGTGGCTTACAATATTTACGAATAGTTAAAATCACTTATGAATATATGTGGCTTACAATACTTACGAATAGTTCAACTTGCTAATTAATTTCTGTGGCTTACAGTACTAACGAATAGTTAAACTTACTTATGTATATCTGTGGCTAACAATACTTACGAATAGTTCAACTTGCTAATTAATTTCTGTGGCTTACAGTACTTAAGAATAGTAAAACTTACTTATGAATATAGGTGGCTTACAATATTAACGATTAGTTAAATTTACTTTAAATATATGTGGCTTACAATACTTACGAATAGTTAAACTTACTTATGAATATCTGTGGCTTAAAATACTTCGGAATAGTTCAACTTAATTATGAATAAATGTGGCTAAAAATACCTACGAATAGTTAAACTTACTTATGAATATCTGTGGTTTACCTTACTTACGAATAGCTAAACTTACTTATGTATATATGTGGCTTATAATACTTCCCAATAGTTACACTTAATTATGAATATATGTGGCTTACAATACTTACGAATAGTTAAACTAACGTATGAATATCTGTAGCTTACAATACGTAAGAATAATTTAATTACTTATGAATATATGTGTCTTACAACACTTACGAATAGTTAAACTTTCTTTTGAATATATGTGGCTTACAATACTTATGAATAGTTAAACTTACTTATGTATATCTGTGGCTTACAATAGTAACGAATACTTAAACTTAATTATGAATTTCTGTGGCTTACAGTACTTACGAATAGTAAAAGTTACTTATGAATATATGTAGCTTACCATAGTAACGAATAGTTAAACTTAGTTTTGAATATCGGTGGTTTATCTTACTTACGAATAGTTAAACTTACTTATGTATGTATGTGGCTTACAGTACTTATGAATAGTTAAACTTACTTATGTATATCTGTGGTTTACAATACTTACGAATAGTTAAAACTACTTATGTATATCTGTGGCTTACAATAAGTAAAACTTAAAATAAACTTAAAATAAACTTAAAATAATAAGTAAAACTTACAATAAGTAAAACTTAAAATACTTAAAAACTTAAAAAACAATAAGTAAAACTTAAAATAAGCTAAAATAAGTAAAACTTACTTATGAATGTAGGTGGCTTAAAATATGTACGAATAGTTAAAATCACTTATGAATATATGTGGCTTACAATACTTACGAATAGTTAAACTAACGTATGAATAACTGTGGCTTACAATACTTAAGAATAGTTAAACTTAATTGTGAATTTGTTTGGCTTACAGTACTTACGAATAGTAAAAGTTACTTATGAATATATGTAGCTTACCATAGTAACGAATAGCTAAACTTAGTTATGAACATCGGTGGTTTACCTTACTTACGAATAGTTAAACTTACTTATGTATATATGTGGCTTAGAAATACTTATGAATAGTTAAACTTACTTATGTATATCTGTGGCTTACAATACTTAAGAGTAGTAACACTTACTTATGAATATATGTGGCTTACAATATTTAGGAATAGTTAAAATCACTTATGAATATATGTGGCTTACAATATTTATGAATAGTTAAACTTCCTTATGAATATTTGTAGCTTACAATAATTACGAATAGTTCAATTACTTATGAATATATGTGGCATACAATACTTACGAATAGTGAAACTTACTTATGAATATATGTGGCTTACAATACTTATGAATGGTTAAACTTACTTATGTATATCTGTGGTTTATCTTACTTACGAATAGTTAAACTTACTTATGTATATATGTGGCTTACAATACTTATGAATAGTTAAACTTACTTATGTATATCTGTGGTTTACCTTACTTACGAATAGTTAAACTTACTAATAAATTTCTGTGGCTTACAGTACTTACAGATAGTAAAAGTTATTTATGAATATATGTGGCTCACAATAGTAACGAATAGTTAAACTTACTTATGAATATCGGTGGTTTACCTTACTTACGAATAGTTAAACTTACTTATGTTTGTATGTGGCATACAGTATTTATGAATAGTTAAACTTACTTATGTATATCTGTGGCTTACAATACTTACGAATAGTTAAACTTACTAATAAATTTCTGTGGCTTACAGTACTTACGAATAGTAAAACTTACTTATGAATATAGGTGGCTTACAGTATTAACGATTAGTTAAATTTACTTTAGATATCTGTGGCTTACAATACTTACGAATAGTTCAACTTGCTAATTAATTTCTGTGGCTTACAGTACTTACGAATAGTAAAACTTACTTATGAATATAGGTGGCTTACAATATTAACGATTAGTTAAATTTACTTTAAATATCTGTGGCTAACAATACTTACGAATAGTTAAAATTACTAATGAATATCTGTGGCTTACAATACTTACGAATAGTTCAACTTACTTATGTATATATGTGTCGTACAATACTTAAGAATTGTAAAACTTACATATGAATATAGGTGCCTTACAATACTTCCGAATAGTTAAAATCACTTATGAATATATGTGGCTTTTAATACTATGAATAGTCAAACTTCCTTATCAATATTTGTGGTTTACCATAGTTACGAATAGTTAAACTTACTTATGTATATCTGTGGCTTACAAAACTTATGAATAGTTAAACTTAATTATGAATATCTGTGACTTAAAATACCTACGAATAGTTAAACTTACTTATGAATATCTGTGGCTTACAATAGTAACGAATAGGTAAACTTACTTATGAATATATGTGGCGTACAATACTTAACAATAGTAAAACTTACTTATGAATATAGGTGGCTTACAATATTAACGATTAGTTAAATTTACTTTAAATATCTGTGGCTTACAATACTTACGAATAGTTAGAATTACTAATAAATTTCTGTGGCTTACAGTACTTACGAATAGTAAAACATACTTATGAATATAGGTGGCTTACAATATTAACGATTAGTTAAATTTACTTTAAATATCTGTGGCTAACAATACTTACGAATAGTTAAAATTACTGATGTATATATGTGTCGTACAATACTTAAGAATTGTAAAACTTACATATGAATATAGGTGCCTTACAATACTTCCGAATAGTTAAAATCACTTATGAATATATGTGGCTT
>JAIPMN010019989.1:0-23076 GCA_020650975.1 Apostichopus californicus
CATCCATCCCACCCCCCCCCCCCTCTCTCTCTTTCCACATCCAGATGCCACCTTTAAAACTTTAAAATAAGCTCTTTTTAGGTCATGAATATGATATTACTCTAGGCATTTCTCAATTCTTTATGACAGACTTTTTAACATATACATGAGATGTCATGAGACTTTTGTTTGCTTCAATTTCAGATCCTCTATCGTCAGAATTTGTGACATGTATGAAGATTAATTCGAAGCTGTGAAATATGAAATCCCTTGATTAATGGCAAAAGGTGCTAAAAATGACACAACGGGTGAAGTAGATGTCTGGGATAGATCACAACGCATCATTTGGTGATTCTTGAAAAATTGTAAGCGCTTTCTCATCTCCGAGCTCTTTCTATTTATCTCTCTCTTTCTGGCTTTTAATGCACTGCATAGCCTAAGATAAAGTTATCAAGCTGCTGTACTTCAGGGTGTGTCTCCCTTTAGACTCTGTACTCTGTTGGAAATGAAACAAAATGTGGCTATTTACATTGCATACATACAATGCAGTATATTGTGATCTATGGTTTTAAACTTTCACTTTCTGCTCTACCTCGGTGTACATTGTCATCAGTCATATTATACTTATCAATCATATTCAATAATATCTTATTTATTGGACTATAACAGATCTATCAAGACTAAAACTCTGCCTAAATTCGTCCTTTAACATTCGGGATAACAAGAACATGTTTCCATATTTAAATGGTGGATTATGTTTCCATGGAAGGTATAGTAGGTGACACGTTGTATTGATCTGTTCACACTGCTGTATGTGGCCAAGCATGTATTCAGCGCATTTTGTAATTATGGTCCCAAATTTGTGACACATTCTTTGGTCCCCTGCACACACAAAATTGTATGCTGTAAGGTATTGTATCTATAAAAAAAGAAAAAAAATTATGAAGTGTACTGTAAGCTAATCGGTAGCGATGGATATATTGTGCTTTTAAAGATGGACATTTGTGCACATTTAGTCTGTCACGTTAGATTGAAGTAAAGGCTAGATGTACAATACTGTAATTACACAGAAAATCTGATACTGACACACAGTGGGAAACAGGAAAGCCAAATCTGACACAAATTGGATCCCCTTTCCTTTATGGAATGACCCATATAATCGGCAACTATTTTGTATAATTTTTTTGGTATTCTGAGCTAGTGCTATATGGGAACTTTACACATGTGCTGTTGGAACACGAAAATGGAAAGGTGGGAAAAGATGATGAATCATGAGTCATGATTGGTTGCATGAACATTACACATTCTTTCCCAGAGAATGAAGCTTTAAAGTTAAAGTCTAGTATAAGAAACAACCCCTCCCCCCCCTCCCTTCCTCTTGGTATGGAATGTCTCTAATCATGTAGAAAATGAAGTAAAAAAAACTTTAGTAGCCATTTTGCATTTAGATACCATAATATATATTATTTTCTACGTATATATATATGCATTATTCTAATTAGAGAACAGTCCTGTATGAAACTAAAAAAAAAAAGAATGATTGATATCCTGTTGGGGATTTGGTGACTGCAAAGACACCTCGATAGCACACTGTGTTGGTTAAGTGTGCGAACGAAGCAACGTATACAGTAATTAATAATCTCCACAAATGGATAAGCAGTAACACCTGGTAATGAAATGACTGAATGAGATTAAACTTGAGCATCGTAAGGGGAACGTAATCTGGTGGTGACTACTGTACATTCGTACAAAAAAGCCATGTAAAGTCAGTAAAATGCTACAGAAATTACTGTATGTTGGGGCTTGTTTTATTGCATTTTATTGTTTGCAGATTCCTACTAATAATTTTGTACAGTAGATTATGATAAACAACTTACACAGTAAATACTTATTGCCACAAATGGATAAGCAGTAACACCTGGTAATGAAATGACTGAATCAGATCAAACTTTCAAGAGCATCGCAGAACTTTGTCGCACCACAATTAATTGCTCCCATTGACTTACACACTAAATTTGTCACTTTCCAAGGCCGCTAGAGCATAGATAGAAGTTTTCAACTGACATGTCCTACCCACCATATAATAGCTAATGGCTTGGGCTATCACAGCACATTCAACTTTTGCCACCTCTACAGTTTAAATTTTGAGCTAGAAGAGCTCAAAGTTTAGCATCTAGTGCTCCTCAACCCATCTGCCAGCTGTCACTGTTGAGTCTTCTTGTTTCACCCAAGATTGTCTCAAATACCTTAAATCACCTTCAATCCTCCAGATGTTTAGACTATCAGCAGTATATTTCATCCTGTTCAATATCCAAGTATCAGACATAATGATGATGACTCAGAAAGTGCCAAAAAAATCAATACAGTAGGGCACTTTAGGGCTAATTTCTGACGGTTAACTTCTCAGGCGGACATGCACTACTGTAATTGTGGTGTGATACCTGTAGGAGGAAAGTAATCAGGTGGTGACTTCTGTACCTTTGTAAAAAGCTATGCAAATTGAGCAAGATGCTACACAAATTACTGTACGTAGGGGCTTGTTTTATAGCATTTTATTGTTCGCAGATTCCTAGTATACAAGTTTGTGCAGGGAAAGACCTGGTATCACTTGAAAAATGCATTGCATAGTGCTTTGTACACATACAGTACAGAAAGAGTAATGAATGTGGATATTTTGAATTTTCAATCTTTATGATAAAGAGAATGATGTGTAAAACTCAAAAGCTATAGTACTATATAAAGAATCGATGCAAATTGAAACACTGATATATCACCTCTTTGATATCTTAAAAGTTGTCGGCTATTACACAAGATTACTGTTTCCTGACAAGAAGGATCTCATTTCACTTTCATTTTCATAGATTCAGCATTTCACACTGAAGAATTGCTCGTTCTGAGCACTAGTCTGACCGGTTCGGTCAAATTATGGGGAACAAGCATGGCTGTTACTGCCTCCCCTGTGTGAAACCCACTCAAAGGAGGAAAGGAGGGAAGACATCATCCGCCAACCACCACTCCTCCTCCTCACACACTCATCAAAGTCTTGCTTTTCACCGCCATGCCGTACAAGAGGAAGAGGCTCTTGACATCTCACCAGATCTACCGCACATCGGGGATCGTGAATACTTTGAAGAAGGTGAGAATGTTTCCTATAAGCAGCTTAAAAACTAGTATATGTTAGCTAGGGAATCGGCATTTTATTTGAAAAGCAAGAGACATTCTTAAGGTTTTTTAGCATGTGTTGTGAGACTTACCTACTGTATATCTCCAATCAACATATGTAATCCATTCTACCTTAACAGAAGAAGTACATCTATATAATGAGATAAATTTTGGTTCATACTTAGGTAAATAGAACTGTACATATATGTTGATTAGAGACCGGTGAGTATCATTGTTTTTGATAAATAATACCCAAACCAGATAAATTTGGGATAACTGACTTCTCAGTGTTGTATTCATGTTTATTGCATCTATAGTCATTATTGTTACCCTGGAAACACAGCAAGCTGCTCTATTGCAGCCCCCTGTGTTTTCCAAGTGTGTAAAAATGCTAGATTCAGTCGAGGTACATGAGCAATATTGTTTTACAAAGTGAGGGAATATTCTCTTCATACAGTGAGGGACAACAAACGGGTTAGTTGGCCTGATGCATATGCAAAGTAGGCTAGGCTTAGAACTTTCAGTTAAATAAAAGTGTGGTAGGTGTTTAGCTATTCAAGTGGCGATGTTTGTTTGGAAATTTGACAGACTAACAAGATGAGCTTTTTTATTACTCTGCCCAGGCATGTTTTCCTCACATGGTTGTGATTTTTTTTTTTTAGTTTTACAGTAAATAATATTACAAAATTTACCAAAAGTCATTGTTGCAAAACTTTTGAACTATGTAGATACTATATACTATAACTATGTACTACCAATATGATCAAACGAAATGAATGTATCAAGCTGCATAGAACTGTTGGCTATCATTGATGGTAGTGAAAGATAATTTTTTTTCATTTCAGGAGATCCTACAGTCCAGCCTGCTTCAGGGACCATATTTTTAACTAAATCTGAAATTGAAGGTACGTGAATCACTTTTGTAAGGTTCAAAGATAAAAAATTAATAGGAAAATATACTGACGTCATTTGCCCTGCCAAAAAAAAAAAAAATCACACCTCTCTCCAGGACATCATTGTACAGATCAGTGGGGTATCTAACCTTGCATACACCACTAGTCCTTTCATATGACCAGTGATGAATCCGATGTTAAGGATTTGGAGGTTAATTATTTTGGGCTGAAAATGGTACCTTGACAAAAATTATCTACAAAGTTATCAAAAGTGATTATACCAAGGTTGCATTCCCCTAACTTGTTTTCGAACTAATATTGGAGTATATATATATGAAACAAAGGGAAGAATTGAAAAGATTGTGTGTTCTTTTTGTCGCCCAGTGAGAGGGTGAATTTTACCCAGTGAAGTTTGTGTCAGTCTTGTAAACTTCATGTTATCTTGCTAAATTATACAAAACCTACTTTTGTGATTGTGAAATGTCTCTTCACCACAATTTTCACCATGAATGTACAGTTAGTCTTCAGTTTGATACTGTTAACATTTCAAGAAACATCTTTCAAGCATCTTTCTATAACAATGATGGGTAAAAAACCCCATAATACAGACTTCTCCTTGTTTAGTAGGACATATTCTCTTTTCCTTTGTCTTTTTACTTTTCTTCATCCCGAGGCTATAATGCAGGATATGTTCTTTGTCATTGTGGAATCTTTTTCTGTGTTAAACATCTGAAGGAGCACTCGTATCGTGTTGCACGAAAACCCGTTTCTAGACTGAGACCGAACCTAATTACATATCCAATCAGCTGCATGCTCATTCGATTTCTGCTGTCAGTTCTCAGCCGGCATAAGGCCAGAGGAGTGCGTAGATCATCAACACATATGTACATATATAGATTAACCAAGCCCACCGGCTACCGAGAGGTCGGCCGATAAAATTAGCTTCGTCGACGGTGACCCGCTTAATTTTGATCGTCGGCGTCACATGCTTCTGTCCGTTCTCCGGAAGAAGTTTTATCAATCTTGTGTTTCATTAAATTCTAATGGATCTCCAACCGAGTGAATTAGGGGCCGGCGAGAGGAAGACGAGATCAATGAGGTTTTACTCTCATGCCATGCTCCACTGAATTGGTGAGGCACTGCACAGACTCATCATTGCACGCACACAAGGTATCATTTGTAACACGAGAGTAACGATTGATTTCTGGCTTATAGGGCTTTTGTTCCAAATTAATTTCCGTGATGCCCGGTGTCGTGGAATACATCAGCGACAGGGAGTAGCAAATTTCAATAGCCTCGCGGATGTAGAAGATGTATGTTTTTTACAGCAATTTCAAAATTCAGTGTTTCATATTAATCTAGTTCCATCGGAGACCATATTAATGTTCCCAAGATTCCTACAGTTGATTGTGGGGCTGGGTGGATGTGGTAGGGGTGGGGGGGGGGATTGCATTAGTAGAATTTCAAGGTTCTGACTAAAGCGTACTATATATGTTTCTTAATTAATTCCCTTTCTCAATTTTTACTTCTATGCATTTATTATATTAATAAATTGCTTGAAATTTATACTGTAAAATACTGAAAGTGAAAGTGAAACTGAAAGATTAAAAGATATCATAAATCAGTCTTAAATTTCAAACATTATTTCTTTGCAAAAAAAGAAGAAGGAAAAAGAACAGAAAGGAAAAGAAAAAATATCAGGATATCGGATTTTACAGATTTCTGCAGTTATTTCCTGTTCCCAGTGTTGATTTTAGCGATGCATAAAGGATTTGAAGTCTGGTTGAAAATTTTGTTGTCCTCACATCACAGACACTGTTTCATTTGAGTATTATGATCCCATACCCCAAAAATTTCAAATGAAATTGTGTTTCCTCATGGGTTGATATGAAACTGATAATTGAAAGTCGAGGGCTTTCGTTAAGATGGAAGTTAACATGTACGTTAAATTTTGGCCAAACCTATTTCTAAACACTGCTGTAAAATAGAAATAAAATAGAAATATGTGGCACTGTACAGTAGGTTTGAACCTATCGAGGATTAAAGAGGGTGTGGGGGGGGGGGGGACAGGCACTTTGGCCGTGTTAAGATTACAGATTGGACCGCACGCTCTGTGTTCAGCATTAAATTGAGTTTTAAACTTCACTAGTAGAAAAGGCACAAAACCATGAGTTGTGTGATATACTTCTGCCTACTGCAATTGTGTCACATTACCCTCATTACAAACATGACGGAAGTTGAAGGTCACTTCTGATCTTGGGTCAATCCGAGCTGCGTTATCATCACAAATTCAACAGAGAGCGCATGGTGTGATCCTCCCATAATCCCGGTCTATCGCAGGGTTCGTAACTCGCAGGGTCCAATCCATGACCGCAATGACATCCTCATAGCATTCCGTATGGTGAAGATATGAATCTTTGAAATTTGGTGCTTTTTTGCAAACTTTGCATCTGGCAACAGCAGTGTGAATGATAAAATGACAGCAATTCAAATATAAAATGTTTTTAATTTTCTTTATAATATTTACCACGCTTGATCGCAGAGGAATATAATATTTCTACAATATAATTGCTTTTTAATGAGATTGTCACTACAACCTTAGCAGCTTTAGCAAAAAGTCCAAATGTATCAGGTTTTAATGATAAATCAACAAGATGATTATAATAAGAAAGTAAAGCTTTTGAAGAACATTTGCCATAATGACATCACAGACCAGCTACCAGTGATCCACTCTGGGAAAGAATTGAGGATTCAGTCAGCCAAAATAGGTTCGGTTTCATCAACCAGATCTTGAGTTAGGGACAAGAATATAGAGATGTTTTTCTTTTCCATGTCTGCCACTGGTATATCTCTTCAGATATCATAATAATAATAATTAACAGTTCTTATATAACGCATCTTACAATAAAGTCTCGCCGCGCTGTACTTAACCCTGGTCATTGGTAACTTGTCACACCTACACACCAAAGTGTGCACAATTCAAACAATCTCTCCTGGGGCACCACAGCCAACTACAGCCACGTGTCCCCTGGGGGACTTCCCATAGGGTGCAGCCACAAACCGGCGCATGCAACTATATTTTACAAGTCACCTCGCAAGTCCCCATTTATACACCTGGGTGAAGAGAGGCAATGGAGATAAAGTGCCTTGCCCAAGGACACAACGCAATGATCTGGCCAGGGCTCGAACCTGTATCCTTAGATCACAAGTCCACTGCCTTAACCACTTGACCACAACGCCCTCCTAGATATAGTTGAGTTCCCTGCTTTATATATCAGATTAATAGTGATTGAAAGTAATTATATGTCATTGCTTTGTTTTCCATTGCCTGTCAACTAATTTCAGAACTTTGTTTTGCAGATGCTCGTAGGCATAGAAAGTCCAATCATGTGGTCGACCAGAGGCAAAACCCTACTACAGTAAGGAGAAGTAACACCTGTTCATCGATATATGTAGACGATAGCTCCATATCACAACCAAATCTTAAAACGACTATTAAATGGTATGTATCGTTCGTATAAATGAAAGATTTTAGTCCCACAAGGTGAATATTGACAAGGGAACAGAGAGAGGGGGGAGGGGGTTGGAGATGAAATAATTTGAATGGAGGAGGGGATGTTGAGTGGAGCAGTAGAAGGAGGGGAAATGCAGGGCCAATCAAAGCATCAGTTGCAACTAATAAGACGTGGGGAGAAAAGAGGGACTTAGTCCTCCACCCCCCTCACGCCCCAACTCTACCCTCTCCCCTCCGTAAAAAAAAAGGAGGGAAAAACCTGCTGAAATCTGAAAGTATTTGCTGATAATGTATGCTGTACCACTTACCCAAAGGGAGGTAGCCTTGCTGTGCTCCATGCCCCCATCCACTACCCCTACCTGCTTCTAAAACCTTTCCCAGAGATATCTGTACCCTCTGTAGTGGAGTTTTCTGTAAAGTAATTGACTTTCTCCTTTCCTACAATAGATTTGTTTATAGATGTACTTAAATATGTATGGGTAAAACCATACAAAGATAATCTGAGTGTCTATGTATAGATTTCTGTCTTCCATATGACAATGTTATTTGTCATAAATGACTCCTGTGTGAATTTAGAGTTTTCATAAGGAAAAGAATATGTTGTGAAAATCAGAGCAGAAATGTTGTCTGTGTTTGTCAAAAGTCTAATTGACTTTTGATTTAACTTTGTGTTTTTGTTTTCATTTTCTTCATATCAGTGTTTCCTTAGCTGTTTATTATCACATCAAGAACAGAACGATGAGCAGAGCAATGGAGATATTTGATGAGAAGAAATATCCGTTATCTGTAAGTGAAAAGCCGCTTCTTGGGTGGAGTTTGTATCATTTGTATCT
Organism: Apostichopus californicus; assembly: GCA_020650975.1. Taxonomy (NCBI): domain Eukaryota; kingdom Metazoa; phylum Echinodermata; class Holothuroidea; order Aspidochirotida; family Stichopodidae; genus Apostichopus; species Apostichopus californicus. The sequence goes on from JAIPMN010019989.1 coordinate 8,382, forward strand.
TTGTATCATTTGACATTCCCGGGTCAACATCCAGCTGTGTTTACATGACAAATTTAACACCAATCTCTGGTTCTGATCCTCCCTCAACTCATAGTCTATCACAGGGTTCATTATGTTTACATTACAATATTAACACTGAGCTGGAGTTGGACAAAGTTCTCACAGTCTCATGACCTAAATCTTCTCTCTTATGGCCATAATCTTCCCTGTTACTGCCTCTATCTTCTCTGTTACGACCTACATCTTCTCTCTTACGAGTTAAATCCTCTCTCTTACGAGCTAAACCTTCTCGCTTATGGCCTAAATCTGCTCTCTTACGAGCTAAGTCTTCTCGCTTATGGCCTATATCTGCTCTCTTACGAGCTAAATCTACTCTCTTACGGCCTAAATTTGCTCTCTTAAGAGCTAAATTTTCTCTCTTATGGCCTTAGCCTTAATCTTCTCAATTACAGCCTAAATCTTCTCTCTTATGGCCTAAATCTTACAGTGGTTGTATCGTTAGGTGTGCACAATACAGCTGTATATTTCAATTTTTAATTGTTTTTAATTCTTCATATTCAAACATTAGTTAAAGCGTTTGGTTGAGTCAACAACGTAAGACATTACGGATGACAAGAAAATAAGAAAAACCAATAGAATACTAAATGAAATGCTTCGTTATTGTATCTATTCCAAACTGTTCTTTTAAACTCCAAAAGAGTGTTATTTCCAAAGAGCAAACATGAACATGCATCTTTGGTTTACAACACTTTCACAGCAAATATGAACTGACCCCAACCCACTTTGCATATAAGAGTCGGGACAAAGTTGGTACTGTCCTAGGTAATTAACAGCTATTTGCATTTTTCATTTCCATGAAGAAATGAATACCTCCTTACAAATGGTACGGTCCGTAGGGACCATTTCACCTGTAGTAACATGTAGTGAGAGGAGTAATGTGAAGTGGAAGATACTTTTAGTGTTTGAAATTGGATGTTAAACCAGTTGTTAATTAATTAGATTAATATGTTATATCTGTTGACACCAATGATTAATCATTTTATTTCAGAAAAATGTTAATAATTAAAAAAAAAATAGAAATATATTATACATATATGTTAAATGATTTTTCCTGCCTTATTCTCGTCCGCAGAAGTCCACGGTTTCCGACGACTACAATCATCACAATCCTGACCATAAACAGATTTACAAGTTTATAAGGATGCTGTTCAATGCAGCACAGCTTACATCTGAATGTGCCATTGTAATGTTGGTAAGTATGCCATGTGCCATATATATTGTCGCCCCCCCCCCTTCACACTTAATGTTAAGGCATGGCATAACTCATTGGTAAAATGAATAATTTTGGTTTCATTACATCATTTCTACTCTTTATTATTGTCCCCATGGTGGTCAATGACGTCAGACACCCGCTTCGTACAGTAACGATGAACAATACCAGCCAGAGTTTCCTTTGGGATATCCCAGGCATGGTGTACTCTTGCAATTAGTTGATCAATTGTCTTGCAAAATGAGGCTTCAAACACTTTGTCTATTAATATTGACCACAGCTTTTCAACTGTTTGTTTTTCCCTCATGACTCTATGTTGTACTAAACATGGATAGCCAAAATTGTGGCCTTTTTCTGTTGGTCAGGCAACATTCAGATGAGATTTAATAACAGATAGAATGTACAGAAATGGTGTCTTTTTTGGAAAGCTTAGAAAGAATATCTGTCGGTCTGAACTAGCGAAACATATCAGCGATGAATTTGTGAATTGAAACTCACGATAACGATGTACAGGTGTTGTGTTGCATCGTGTTGAACGATGCATTGTTATGCATAACGATGCATAAAGATGCATAACGATGCATTGTCTTGAGCTCGAAGTACATCACTTCAACCAACCTGGTAAAGGTTTAAAACCACTTCAAGTTGAAATGCTATTAATGTACAGAGAATGGGATTGGGGTCATAAATCGACATGAAAAGTAAGGTAGGAAAGTAACATGCTAGTGGATAAGGTAAACAACAAAATTTGTACCATCATACATGAATGGGTTTATATATAGGAATAGGGGACTTAGGAGTGAATTGTTTCCAACACTTTCTTATCCTTTTGTACTAACTAAAACATTGAAGTTAATTATCTAATTAGAGATGAAATATTACTGTTAACAACCTGTGTGTCTACTACAAACATCCAGTGTAGAGAGATATAGAGGGTCTGACTGGTAGATCCCAACAGAATCTTCTTTAAGACTAACTAGATAAACAAAATGAAGATGTTATATCTAGTACAGCTGTCCTTCTGTCCCCTTCAAAATAATTTGTGGTTCCAAGTTGGCCAGAAAAGGGATCCTTAGTATATTAAGTATAATATGATGGTTGTGCCCCACCTCCCACACCCCTCCCCCACACCCCCTCGCTCTCCCTGATTAAAAACGTTTAAGCTGTATTTGAGACATTGATGAAAAAAAGAAAGAAATATGGAGGAGATAAGTAAGACTTTTTAATGTGTCAGTTACTCATTACTTGAGAGCGTGGTGGCCAATTGGCTAAGGCATCAGACTCGTGATCCAAGGATTGCTGGTTCGATTCCTGCCTAGTTCATTACGTTGTGTCCTTGGGCAAGAGGCTTCATCTCACTTGCCTCTCTCCATCCAGGGGTTAAATGGGTACCTGTGAGGTAACTTGTCATTGGGCGCAGTATATAACTGCTACCGACTGGAGGGATTGTCTCTGGGACAGGTTATCATTGACCAGGGGTAATATGACGTCTGTAAAGCGCTTTGAGACACATCGCTGGTGTAAAGCGCTATATAAAAAGCAAATATTATTATTTTATGATTATTCCACTTATGATATGTTCTGCCGTATATAAGAAACTCTTTTAATTTCCACCGATACAGGTCTATCTCGAAAGGTTACTGATAAATGCAGAGATTGACATCATGCCCGGTAATTGGAAACGAATCGTCCTGGGTGCTATCCTACTCAGCTCAAAAGTATGGGATGACCAAGCGGTCTGGAATGTAGATTACTGTCAGATCCTGAGAGATTTAACAGTTGAGGATATGTAAGTGATTGGTTTTCAGAGCCTTGTTAATAGTTTTTTAAGAAAATCCCCCTCCATCATGACAACAATACTCAAAGTGGATGGTTATGCCCCCTCGTCGTAGACCCCTTCCAGGCTCATAACAACCATCACTGGAGGGTCACCAAGGTGATGAAGGTGAAAATTGGATTCATCAAGCAAAACAAGGTTTAATACATTGGTAAGGTAAATGATAGTCCCTCAATGGAAACCCATACACTCAATCCCCCAGCTAACCTCCTCTTTCTGAGAAAAAAATGTTGATAATCGCTCAATTATTTTAGGGTAATAAAGATTCCAGACATCTTAAGAATACCCGTACTAGATTTGAGGGTGGCTGATTCCTTTTCCTTGAGACAAACGTTTGGCTGCAAAGGTGATGACAGCCTGACATAATATTTGTGTAACAGTGCACATAGGAAACCTGTGGAAAAAAAAACATCAGTGAATCGGTTGGACTTATTTGCACTTGTGTTACAAATAAGTTGAATGATACAAAAATCAATCAGTTGCTTTCAGTAAATAGACTGGATTGATGAATTTCTTTAAAGCAGCATTTTGCGTCCTTTTCTATGATATTTCTCAACCTCACTGACTCCACTATGCCATAACGACATACATAACTAGCTTATCTATTTAAATCTTACTTCAAATGGTGGCGTAAAAGTCGAAAAATTTGCAACTTTCAACTTTGTTTTTCTCCAAGATATTTTCCGTTGGGATCCCAATAAACCTCGCCCACAATATGAATATTTAAACACTACGAACGTCATTGACCAATACGTAATACAACACCAAGCTTGAGTTGTGTAGGGCCTACAGTCTATATGGCAGTTGTACCAGGGAGTTCCATAACAACTCCCTGGTTGTACCATCACAAAGTCTTTAATCTATTTTTAGCAACGGCTCATAACTAAACCTGCATCTCTGATTGGTTGAATTCAAACTAGTGGGTTTGGGGTACTGTATGCGATTAATTTTAAATGTGGAATTTTGTCATGGATACTTTTCTCATTATCTGCAAATATCCTTAATTACTCGCCAATTAACGATGTTGGCAGGGAAAAACTTGGCTGATATCTTAGTTTGCTGTTTTGTGATTGATATATGTAAAAAAAAAGTAGAAAACGGCGACCAAACGCAAAATGCTGCTTTAAGCGTTTCATTTTCTGATCCTTTATTCTTCTCATTTTGCCTACATTGCAGGAATGAAATGGAAAGGCAGTTCTTGGAGATACTTGATTTTAATATTAATGTGCCATCAAGTGTCTACGCCAAGTATTACTTTGATTTAAGGGTGCTGGCCGATGCTTACGAACTCTCCATTCCAGCTGAGCCTCTCAGCAGACAGAGAGCCAAAAAATTAGAGGTGAATTGATATTTTATTCTCTCCTATGTTCATTGTCGTTTTTTATTATTCATTGTCCATTGTTCTGTTGTTTCTTTCACCGTTCATTGTCACAATTAAAAAGGTCTCTCCTTTATTTTTGTTTTTGTTTCATTTAACCTGCATTTATTTCTGTGTGTTCCCCCTCACAGTCAGCCACTGAAGAATATCATGCTAGGACTTAAATGTCAGGCCATATAATTTTCATATATATTAACCTCCACAGGTATCTTGCAATCAGATAAACAATTTGTTAAGTTTTTTCTCTCTGTGTTTGATTTGAATCAAAGACTTGGAAAGAGTCAAGAGTAACGTTAAGCAGCGTGTTATAAATTTCTACAAAATCTTGCAAATGAGCAAACTCTCATGAATCTTTTAGAATTTTTTTCCCTCCCAAAATGAACTCGAACTTTCTAAGTAATTGATGGATTCATTAAATTCTGGAAAGTTTTGCCGCCCACTTACTCTTCTGTACAGTAGATCGTGCAACCAATAAATAGTTAATTTTCAATATTTTTAGCCGTTTCTCTGTTTGACTGCCTGCTTGACTGCCTGATGATTGTGACAGTAGATGAAGAAATTAACCAAAATGAATGCCAACAGCTATCTTAAGAGATCAGATGTTAAAGGGACTGCTACGAGGGAGGTGAAGGTGTGGTGAAGTGGCCATAGTATCTCTTCCACAATTACTAGGTTTCTGGTCCAAATCCTTACCAGGAACCAGATTCTTTTGGACCTATTCCAAAAAATTGCTGCTATGCAGTGTTGATGAGCGGAGGCTTTTTCAGATTTGACATTTCTAGTTTGGGACATTGGGAGCATCGCTTTGGTTCTGTTCCCTTCAATGGTTTTAAGACAAATGTGGTTCACCATAGCTGCACTGCATGATGCTGAATGGGGGTGTGCCTTAAGCTTCTTCAGTATTCTTCAGAGAAAAGTGGTCGGATGCGGAGGTACACTCCTCCTCCGTCGGATGGGGACGTTAAATGGCGGCCCTGAAAGTAGGAATGGGTGGGACATTACATTTTTCTGAACACTCATCAGTTAGGGAAGGCTTGATATAAGCCAGTGTTTAAACATGATCATCATCATCACATGGCTAGGGTTTCAAAGGAGCTTTGGTTGACTTCCTAACCCTTGGGAGATAATAAACTAAAGTCAAACTGTTGCAATTAAAATACTCCAGCATTCACTACCCTTAAAACATGATGCTATTTGGAGATATACAAATGCTTGGAAATATCACATAAAAACTGTTGAAGGTTTCTACCATACTTCATAATGGATCTGTAAATTAACTGTATTTACTGGTTATACTAAAAATTACAATAATATCTTAAAAACTCACAACAAATGTTTGTGTCATTGCTTTCAAATATTTTTTGTACACAAATGATGCATTCTTTGTTATTGGCGTATCTTTCAATTCGTTGTGCCTTATAACGTTACGTTTGAAATGGATCTCAGTTGTTTTTTTCTGTTTTGTGTCACTAGTGTGTTAGTACACCTATTCTACTAACAGTATATTGTTGTATATATCTTTCCTCTGTTTTGTGTTTTGTGTCACTAGTGTGTTCATACTCATATTTTCTAGTAACAGTATGTGTTTTTTCTTGATATATGTCTTCCCCTGCAGGCCTTTTCCAAAGATACGGAAACAAATTCTTCAAGTGCAATCAACGCGAAGTCTCTTCGTCGAGCTCAAAGCGACATGATCTTGAGCGTTTTCCCCAAATTCGATGCAGCTATCATATCATGAAACTGTGCCAATAGTCCCCATGATATGGAACAAAGAAAGGAAACAAACAAACAGTTCAACACTGTCAGTGCAATTACAAAATGTAAAAAAGTAAAAAACAAAACGAGGAAACGTGTAATGACAATTTAACATTTTCATGAAAAGGCAGAACTTTGCCGTATGTTTTATGAGGACCAATTTGGTAAATGCTGCGTACGGTTATTGGACCTGTAGAGAGGACCTACCTAGTGGCACCAGTCTTTATTCCCGATGGGTGTGTTCTTGTGCTCAGAGAATGGGAAATGGTAGCATCACTTCCAGCACGGATCACGGCCTGCTACTCGCGACTGGCGCCATATACTAATTCTCATGGTTTTCTCGGATTGAGTTCTTTGGACTTGTTTTCATGCCGTTCCACTCTCAGAATAAGTCCTAGATATATTATATCCATCCAAATACTACATGATCATAAGACTGAGAAGTACCTATCACTGGTACTCTCAATTGGAATCTTGTAATGGTACTCGAAATGTGCTACTTGATTTTGGTACTCATATTCCTATGCTGTGTTGTGCTGATACAAGAAGCCCAGGAGGTAACATGATGAGACTGGGTGATCACAGTACTTGATGTGTACCTGTTAATACTTTACAGATTCTGCAAACCTTGACCTGGTAATCACAACTGATTTTGCTATGGGTTTACTGATAGGCATGCCGTTGAACTCAAACAGACAGTCCAGGGAGGTATCGCGATAAGACTCGTCGGTCGCAAGACTGGTGGTCTCTGCTCTCTATCGCTATTCAAAACTGGACATCGATAATTTGGTACTCAAAGTGGGATTTGCTCCGGATAGTAGGCATAATCATGGGAGGTGTACTCACATAATAGGTCCTGGAGGTGTCACGCAACATTGGTCACAAAAGACTGTCTTCACTCATGGTTCAAGGCACTCTACTCTCTGATGATATTTTTACAGACACCACACTATCCTGCACAGCTGTACTCACATTATGTAATTCAGGGAACGGGACAAACAAAGAAAGAACTACCAAATTTCAGTTTATGAGATGACCAGAAATTTTAGGTCCTTGAATGTTGATTTCGTTTTCACCAGGAGGGACCAATCTGATCCTAGAAACGAGTTGTATTTTTTTTTTCTTTTTCTACTCGACTCGCTAAGATTTGTATCTTTGTCTCGTCGACACCAATATCAACTTCCGATTATGGTTCCTAAGTATGTCATCACGATATATATTCTACAGCGTGTCTCTGTAAAACAATGGACGAGCTATTTCTAGAATCAAACAGACCAAATCGTTCTAAGACTTTCTCACATTCTGACAGTCGGGGCTCTTCTTGAAACCTGCTGCATCGTTTGGTTGAAATTTTGCCAGTATCTTTTAGGTTTCATACATCATTCATTAAAAAGAAAGATAGGGTACCAGACAATCTCTCACTTTACATCCTTGTCACTTTAAAAGTCCAGGTTTGTGAATAAATATTTAAAACTTTTAGATTCAATCTATCTGTGAGGGGCATTTTGTAGTTCTTTCCAAGTTAGGAATCAGATAAGTGGTAGCATTGCTATAGACCTGTTTAATACTTTAGCATGAGCTGCGATAATAAGTCATCTCGGACTGTTGACATGGTTCCTTCAGGACTTATTACAAAGTAACCACCACAACATACAAAAATTCAACATTTACAATTTTTACTAACATTTACATTAATACGTTAATCTGTGGAGGCATTTACGCCCTTTTTTGATTTGGACTTTGTGTTATGCCAGAGTCTTCAATTTGTTGAAGCTAAAACTGTACTTCAAAATGCTTTTTTTTTTTTCGTAGTAGCAGTAGTAGAAATACTTCAAACCATTTGTTTTTGCTCTTGAGTGGGAAAGAATCTTCAAACATTGAAAAATGTAAAAAGGGGAAAAAAAGAAAAGAAAAGAAAACCAATACCACATAGATGAACTAACCCCGAAAAAATGAGAAAGATGTTTACAATGTTTTTCTACCACCAGTAATTATTCCGTAAAAGGAAAATCTTGAAAATGATTACAAATGGGATGGGAACATTTGTACGTCTGAGGTGGGGGTGGGGGGGGGGGAGGAGGGGGGCATTGCGAGGGTTTTCTGGAATAGTTTTGTTGCCCTATCTCGGGCAGACGCCAGAGGCTGGACATTTAAATGGAGGGAGTATTCAGTATTATACAGAAGATACGAAGAATTGTCAAAAATAAAAACAGATCCGTTTTCAATTGTATACCGGCTATTATGTTTAAATGTGCCTTGTATTGGACATTCAAAGGTGCAATTTATTGTTATTGACCCCAAAACATTGTAACATTAATATCAGTTTTGTATTATGTTTTTTAACTTGAAGAATTTGTTCATTCTAGGGAAAAAATTCCTTCTATGAAGATAAGAAGGATATTTAGTTAAAAAAAAAAAATAAAAAAAAAAGAAGAAGAAAAACAGGGTTTCCTGTGGTTTTGGACCAGATTAAATCATGAGACTTCTGTAATAATAATATTGGCCTGGACGTCAGTTTTTTACGATGTTAAGCAATCGTATACGCATGTTGGAGATGCCAAAGCCCAGGGGTGGCAATCCAATTTACAGCTTTAGCCTCAAACTGTCTTCTTAAGATGCAGTGTCATTGAAAAAAGGCAAATTTTAATTGGCCATATTAAATCCCTTTTCCTCTGTCCTCAACCATCCCACTACCACCTTCCCCCCCCCCCCCCCTCCCAGACACACATATAATACTTGTAGGTTTTTAGCAATATAAGAAATAGTAAAAATGTGGTGATTGTTGCCACTTTGGTGGCTGCAATGCAGATTTTAAAGTCTTGCATAAGTTTCAATCTTTGATAGCCCTTCTCTTACCTTATATAACTTTATACCTTTGCTGTGATATGAAGGACCATTTATCTAGTGACTTAATATATATGAAGTGGGCTGCTAACGTATAAGGTGTAGCCAAACAGCCATATCTATTATGTTAAGAAATTTTAAAGTAACATTTTTCAAGGATTTAAATAAAATAGGTACTCCTGTTCTTAAATATTTTTGTAAAACTGATAATGTACTTAAAAAAACTCATCAAGATGTGGTTTTTCAATTGAATGTATTTTTGTGTTATAATTTTGGCTATGAAATTGTCTTCTATCGTGTTATGTTGTTTCTGTTCATTTTGTTTTTCTACGTTTTGTAGAGGTTTCCTTCCAGCGAGATTTGTTGACTTTGCTATTAAACAGGGTGAGGACGTCAGGACAATAGGAAAATGGTATAAATAGTCACATGACGACTGTATTAACCCCAAATTTGACCCCTATTATTATATATTGCTAAGATTATTTTCCTGATATTACAAGAGATATATTCCCATAGGTCCTTAGGCATCGAGGTTATCACCGCGACATTCAGGCGTGTTAAACGAGATGATTTAAGGTTCCATTGTAAAAAAAAAAAAAATGTTCTAAAAATTGTCTTTATACAGATTCTTAATATTTTAATCATCTATGATAAGTCTTTGGATTTTCTAGCATATATATTTGACATTGATGCCGGTCATTTTACATAAAATTACCTTCTTTTCCAGAAATATTTCTGGTAGTAAGCCTGTAACACCTGTTGGGGTGATTGCCACTTTTCACTGATTTAGACTAAAAATCTCCAACTTTGGAAAAACAGCTATATATACCATAATATAAGAAGTGAATAATAATAACTTAAGTAGCAGTTTTTTATCCCTCTTAACAGTTATGACTTTTCAGGCACATCTTAATATTAGATATGTCCTGTTTCCACCCAAAAAATTAAGTGAAACTCTGTGCCCAGTATTGCTTTAAACTTTGGACTTTTTGTTTAGATATTCACCCTTACAGTATAAATGTTTGAAAAGCTCATTTTCAGAAAAATTTGTAAATTTTCAATTTCTAAAAAAAAATTCATTAATACATTTGATTTTGAGAATTTTGACAAAACACTGATTTTGGCAACACAATTTACAAAACACGTTCTCAAACTCCAATCGAATAATGCAGTGAATAATCAAGGAATACTTTAGGCAAAATCTTAATCTTGATATGTTAGAGCCCAAGAAAACAAGAACAAAATGATTGCTAGTAATGCATCTACAACTATTTTGATTTTTAAGATACCTTCAAAGTATGCTATATCTCATGCACTTTTTCATTTCTTTATTCCAGTATAAATTTACAGAGAAATTTATAAATAAGATAAAAATATAACAATATACAGAACATCAAAAATACAGGTTAAGACATATAAAAGTTTATGAGATTAAGTTAATAATGAAACATAAAAAGTGTTACAAAAGTTATCAAAATTATCAAGAAGCTACAACAAAGGATGCTCCTTTAAGGTTACATTCATGATGACATTGGCTCCTCAGTGCAGGCCTAAATATTCAGGTTAATCCATTGCTCTATGAATTCTAATAACTCAACCAAAACATGTTCTTTTAACTTTACATTAAACTGTAAAGCACCCTTGGATGATATATAACACCATTAGTCCTTGACAAATGAACATAACATCGTAAACATGTCATTTGACGCCATAAAAGTCTTCTTTTTTTTTTGCCCCATTGAGTTCGGTGTTGCATGTGAGGAATCTAATAGTATGTGTATTAATTAGACTATATAATCCAGTCACTTTAACTGATGAACATCAGCAATTTAAAGGGTCATTTCTACCCAAAAAATTAAAATTGTTGTAGAAATACAACATGGACTGATAACAGTGTTTTTTTTAATGGTCTACAAAATACCAACATTAATGTTGTGCCTAAAGTTATCCTTTAAGAGAATCAAATGTAATGAATGTGTCCTGTGTGATAGCTTAGAGCAACGATATATTTATCAAAGCAGGTTTGGTTACTATTTAGAGCAATTTTACTCTCTCTCTCTCTCAAGATAGAAGTGATGTAATTTTAACAAAAAAATATAAGAAATTGTCAGCCATGTATTCTTGCCATGGAAATGACCTTAATTGTGAGATTGAAGCTAGCAAACAAGTGTAGGCCAGTAGTGTCACCTTCCAGTTTCATAGTGTCATTTAGCTTTAAACCCTTTAGTTGAAGATCTTGCCCAATTAGCCCCTTGCTTAGGGTTCCTATCTTTATTGGAACGATATTACATCACCTTTTTGTATCGAGCCTGCAGAGAATGTATTGCTCAAAATGCCCCCCCATGTGCCCCCTGCCCCTTCCCTCCCCCATAGCCTGGGTATTTTCAGCAAGCGTGCTTTTTTAATGAGTGAGGGGTTATAAGCACTTTGATTAGATTCTTAAAAAAGTTTGTTGTGGGGTACTTTTTGATAGAATATGAATGAATTAATGACATGTAAAATACAAAATGTTATTGGACTTAATAATTTACTTGAAAAACTAATGAAATATGATGTTATGGAAGTTAAGTGTGAAATAGCGTGGAAATTTCCATAAAAGTCAACTCAAAGTGCTGCTTAAAGAATACTGTTGGTTGTGGTTTCCGATCGTTGGCATGACCAGGGGCGGATGTAGGATTTTAAAGAGGAGGGATTGTCACCTTCAGGACAATGAAGCGGACTCCAATGTCAGAAATTACGGGATTCCACCAGATAAAAAAAATTAAATTGAAGATGTGAAATGGTGCATTCCAAGTCACATTTAGGCTATAAATTTGGTTAATATTTAGGCATACAAGCAAGGTTGTGCTAATAATACTTTCCACTGGTTTTGAGTGGGATTGAAAATAGGGGGCGGGGTGGGATGGCGTACACCCCACCCACCTCCTGGATCTGCACCTGAGGACATTTCTATCCCATACTCGCCCTCCCTCTGTTTGCAAACTGTCTTTAACCATTGTCAGATTTAATGTTAAATGTTTTTGTTATGCCAAAGGTACATTGTTGTAACCACTGTATCCCTGAAACTAAGAAGACTTGGTGAGCTCATCTGAAGTGTTCTTAAAGGTATTGAAGACTCGCCCCAAACCACGTGCCGCGCTCTGAAAAAGTTAACTTTCTGTTGCTTGCAAGTGAAGTTTTGTTTGTGTCGCTACAAAATGCAGACAGTAATGAAACGTGATACCCTGTTATTTTTAGCTGGACCTGAGATGTCCATCGCTGTATCTTGTGTGACTGTGCTGTGGGTAATGACCGCAGCTGTATGTACTGACTGTACACTAGTGTCTAATTAACGACGGTAGCAAGCTATGTGTGTATTTTCTGGGATCGATGGTGGTGTCTAACACTTCTGTTACACCTCATTCGAAACTAGGTCAGATTACCGGCATGAGACGTTTCTTTTTGCGCAAGTCTTCACACCCTTTAACCTAGTTTGGTTCAAACGCAGTGGCCTCTGGACTTAACTTTGTTCAGCTGATGAAACTTGAAACTATGTGTGTTAGGTGAAAGGTGCCTTTGCAGCTCAAACAAGATATAGTGTAAAGACTAGACATATTACTCAACTTGTATTCACTAAATAACAAACAGCCTTAGGATGTGCATTGTAAAAAAAACGATATTTAACTTATTTCATAGCAGGTAAACAGTAAACTTGTAAATCCTTTGCTTGGAGAAAACTAAAAACAGCACTGTATTAAAAAAGAATCCTTGAATTAACCACAGAAGACTATTACAATGTGATAGATGTTACAGTATTGATAATGAATAACTACAATACAAGTGTATTACAGCTAGCAATACATTTAATAATCTAGTCTGCCTGGAATTATCTATTCAGGACTAATCAATTTATTACACATTTGTTAAAAAATGTGGCAAGCTGGTTGTCATGTATGGTTACACATCCTCTCCAATCAATGTTAAACAGACTGACACTGTTAGCTACCACAATATATTGCCCCTTGCATCATGTCAGCAAAGCTCTGGTCCTTTGTTAAATGTAATTTATTATCAATACATTTTGGACCAGTTTACAGTGAAAAGAGTTTACCTTACCAATTTTATTTTTGACATCCTATATAATGTTTACTATATTAATGAATAAGTTGTATGTTAAGTTGATCTATTATATATCATTCTATCCATCTGAACAAGCATGGATTTTAAGTTCTGGATGGGAATGATATGTATCAATAGTTACAACATATCATATCTACATTATATATAATGTTCTATGATGCCATTAGGTGGCCCCCTCCCCATGCCCCCCCCTCTTACGTTTCATGAATTTCTTTTCTTTTTATCTGTCGTAACTGAAATCATAGTACAGGGTACTAGGAGGGCTGCTTGTGATCATCAATCAGTGAGTTTAATTATTATGATTATTAATTAATAAATAACCTCATATGCTTGTACCAATGCAAGATGTATGGAATAAAACCATTAGAAACATTCTACTGTTTGTGCCTTTGGAGTATTATTTGTGTCACACATAAGGATGGAAGTGTTGTTTGTGATAATTAAGATTGGGGAACCAACCTTATCCCCATCACCAGCATCATCAGCCCTAAAAATATAACTTAAAGTTCTCAACATGTTAATGTGCATATCATATAGGCATGCATCGATTATTGCATCACATGCCAATAACATGCAATCATTTTCCATGTTATTACCCTTCCATATTGGTTATAATTATTGGGGGAAGTCGTTTAACCATTGAAAACACATTGCAAATTATTTTTCTTTCAGTAGGTGCCCGAAAAGTTCTCAGCATATTGGCCTAATTTTCACAAAAATTTTTGGTTGGGGGGGCTGCAGCCGCCTCCCCTCGCCTCCTACGCCCATGTTCTTAGTTCAGAATTAGATTGTAGATCAAGTTTTCGTCCTACTTGTTGCTTTAAAAAAGAGCGCTACAAAAAGAATCGGAGACAAGGACCATGATATAAACTCAAGCAATTTGTAAGATGAAGGGCTGGGTTTAGCTTGTTGGAAAGGGGGAAGGGTAATGTGTAGGTCATTAGTAAGGGCATTGCAGTAGCATAAGTTGTTGGGTAAGATAACAGCACTATTGCATCATGCCAATATTACTGCTATAATGTTAGTGTTTGGTATTTCTTTTACAGTATAATGGAATATGATAAACATATCTGTGATATTCAGATAGCTTTGAGCACTGGGTATATCAACTGAAATATCACAGCAACACTGAAATAAAATAAAACAACAAAGTGAATTTCTGAAGATAATTTTATTGAGAAATATGGTGCATCACAGAGGTGCAAACTTGTCATATCTATTAAATGAGAGCCCTCTCCCTCCTTTGGAAGAACTAAATTAATCCCGCAGCTGACTGGTTAAGACTAATTAATAGCTAATTGCACCATTTATAATGAAGAAGTACTTGTACAGTTAGCATTAGTATCAAAAAAAGAAAACACTCGTTTAAGCATCTTGAGCAAATCTGGTGGGATTCAAACAATGCGATTGTGCAATTTTAATGAAAGAAATAAATGAACAGCTGTTTTAAATTACAAGTAAATACAAGTAAATAACAAAAGTTACTGTTGTC
>JAIPMN010019992.1:0-12154 GCA_020650975.1 Apostichopus californicus
TGCATCTAAGGCCAGGTGAAAATGCAAAATTATTTACAAAATGGAGTGGGTGTTGAAGTGTGCTATATTGCACCAAATTGCATCTGAGGCCACCCGGAAATGCAAAAAATTTCCAAAGGGGAGGGGGACACCCCCTCCCCTTAGAACCCCTACGCCACTGTCTACGTCAGTTAAATGTCACCTGAGTTCAAACATGAAAATATTGTAAACGAGTTAACTCCAAACTTTAACCTTGCATGAACTTTACTATTTCGTATGAATCATGTGAATTCACACTAATAAGAACAAGAACCAGGTTGTTTTCTGTGAATGTCAAATGTCAATTGAGTAGTGGGCAACTTCTGAAACCTTATTAACATGATAACTTTAAATTTAAAGCTTGCACTAACTTCAAATTTGGTATGTGGATCCAACTTCTTGTTTACATGTAGTTAGGACCCTTGAAAGGGAATCGCCACGCCTGTTGGTTTCCGGTTTTGTTCATGCTGGTTATACCTACCCCACCCCCCACCCCTCCTCTTGCCCCGAGAAATCCTGGCTCCTTTATGTCATTTTGTCCGTTTGTCTATATTCTCTCTTTATTATCCCCTGTTCCAAAACTTCCTAATCTGGTCCACAAACTGCAAAATCCCATACATGGGCAGCCTACCTCTAACAAACACAGACACATGCATCCATGTTTGTATTACATTCAGACCGAGGACCCCATTGCATTTTCCATTGTTCAAATCCACGTACCCTTACCTTAACAATACCCCATACAATAGAATTCTTCCGAGGACGTGGTGATTCTTTAGAAATCACAACCTGAACCTGAGGAGGACCTGAAATTCTTTTGTTCAAGTCCTCGGTCAGAAAACAAAACAAACGCACACACACATTCATGCACACCCACACCATCAAGGTTAAAATTTGCATCCAAAAATTAGAAATGAAAAAAAAGATACCATTAAATGTCAAAATCATATATTCGGAATGGAATTTTAATTATATACTCTATAAAAATAATTATTCCACAACTGTTAACTTCCTGATTTCCAGATATGACTGAGTCAATCTTGCAACATTGAAGATACGGGAGAATTTTCTTGTTCAATCACACAAGTCTGTTTTCGAGCAGTTTGTGGGCAGTTGAAATCATGCAATTGATTACGTAACATTAAACAGACACTGGAATAATTAGCAGAATAGATTTAACTCAAAATTTACGATATATTTTACATGATGCAGATTTTCATCTTTGGTGGCAGGCAAAAATTTAAGCAATATTTGAACTGACTTGGAGATGAGGAAAATCTGGTTTCTAGTGGGTTTTAAAGGGTGTGAAGACTCGCGCAAAAAGAAACGTCTAATGCCGGTAATCTGACCTAGTTTCGAATGAGGTGTAACAAAAGTGTTAGACACCACCATCGATCCCAGAAAATACACACACAGCTTGCTACCGTCGGTACTTAGACATTAGTGTACAGTCAGTAAATACAGCTGCGGTCAATACCCACAGCACAGTGTACAAACGATACAGCGATGGACATCTCAGGTCCAGCTAAAGATAACAAGGTATCACGTTTCATTACAGTCTGCATTTTGTAGCGACACGAACAAAACGTCACTTGCAAGCAACGGAAAGTTAACTTTTTCAGATGGCCGCACGCGGTTTGGGGCGAGTCTTCAATGCCTTTAATGGTTAGGTTAAACCAGGAACTTAGTAAATGTTCAGCAGAGAATGCAAC
The DNA here is from genome assembly GCA_020650975.1 of Apostichopus californicus. Classification (NCBI taxonomy): domain Eukaryota; kingdom Metazoa; phylum Echinodermata; class Holothuroidea; order Aspidochirotida; family Stichopodidae; genus Apostichopus; species Apostichopus californicus. The sequence continues at coordinate 1,731 of JAIPMN010019992.1, forward strand.
CTCTGCAAAACAGTTCACCTGTATTAGTGAATGAGTATACTAAGAGTTGGAATAATTACAAAGGTTTCCAATAATGGAAAAGCAATATTTATACCTAACAACTTGACTGTAGTTAGTGTAAATAAAGCAACCACAGTTTAGAGATAATTGATGCAAAGTACAACTGCTGGAGACAACTATAATATAGAGTACAAAACTTGACTAATCCCATCTCCATTTGAAGCAAAGTACAGTATAATCAGTAAATAGGTTAATACCCTGCACACTATACTCTCGTCATTAGAGCAGGTATGGTATACGCTATTTGAAAAGAAGATAAAACATTTGTACACCGATATGTAAATTTTTATTTTATGAATTTTAAATCCTTGGAAAATGGAACAGAGAGAAACGAAGAACAGAGTTTACAAGAAAGTATTAAATATTTCAACCTCACCTGGGTTGGTTCAAAGAGATGTAATTCCCATCCCCCTCCCTCTGTACTACCCCTTTTCATTGCACTTTCCCGCTAACTTTTCCACCTCTTTTACACTTGTGACATATCCGTCCAATGCTGTTTACTCTGTACCCACTAGCAGTATATTTAGCATTGTTTCTTGTGTTTCTAATATAATTTTAATAATCATTACTGCAGAAGAAACCCCGGTCGATTGAAGTAGCAATATTTTATACTTTCTTGTTAGTTACTTGTTTCTTTTTGTAAGGATCTTAATCTAGTAAAAATAATAGAACTGTGTGTTGCTACTGTCCCATATTGGAATGAATCATGATTGGTCAACTCCAGTCACATGATCCATCCTTCCAGCCATCCTTCCATCTCTCCTCTACCTTTGAACAATCAAATTCGGGTTTTCCTAGTTTCACGTTGACTATGTTATGCATACGACACATCCATTGCTGCAGATTACTCCTGCTACTGGTGTCAGGTGGATGTGACTTCAGACTGCATGAAGATAAAACAAAGCAACAGATAGAGCATCTAATCATTAAAAAGTGGTATTAAAATTATATATTGATTCTATGATGTACTATTCTCAGGAGAACCATTCAGGTCTACTTTTCTAGATGGTCAATGAACTTTGTACTTTGGTCCTGAATGGACAGACGAGTTGTAGACTGACTGTCTTAGTTGTACCAACCAACGACACATGACGTGGCATCTTGACGGAAATTATCAACTGTGTTTTGTACGTATCATTTATTTTATTATGTATAATTTATGTATCATTATATTGAAGTATTATTTACCTTTCATGGACGTTAAATATGAATCTAAGAGACTGACTTCGGTCAGCTTGCGGCTTTGATAAGCCAATGAGGCTCCTTCGCGAGTTCCTGCTTGCAGGATGATCTAAAAACCATACATACATACATACATACATACATACATACATACATACATACATACATACATACATACATACATACATACATACATACAAGTATACATACATACAATACATACGTATACAGATTGCCAACTTTAACACAGGCAAAGCAGCAAGTCAATAATTTGACAATTTTAATCAAGATATCATTTCAGCATAAATTTGCCACTTTACTAAACATGAAATTTTTTGTAATATTGAAAATTAAATATTGAAACTTTTACTTGTTCAACTTACTCTTCCCTAAGATCTGCTGCACAAAAGTCACATGGGTAAAACTTTGAAAATAGATGAATAAACTGATTCATATCTGTCTGCTGATTTCTACTTGGTTCATCTGGATAGTAGGCCGCTGTAGTATGTAGTAAGGACCAAGTGTTACGACCTAATTCATCCTTGTCAAGAGGACATTCTTTGGTCGGTTCCTTTGGTACCTATTTAAAATGGAAAAAAAAATGTTATAAAAAAATCTAAAATTTACAGCAGTCAACTTCAGGCAGAAAAATTTCTCCTCTAGATTTGATCATCATTAGTATTACCCACTGATCTTTATTGCCCAAAATTATTTTAAAAGTCAGATTTTTTACATTAATCCTACAGACTTTAAGGCTGTTTGGCACATATGGATTTTTTTTTTAATAATTCAAGAATATCCCTGAACAATGGTACGTAGTTTGTAATGAAAGTCCTTTACAAAGACCTGCCAACCTGTCTTTCATTGAAATGGGGGATTTACAATTTTTCACAGCCAAAATTGGGAGAGTGAGTAAAAATTGGGAGAAATGGGCAAACTGCAAGTAAAACCAGTTACGAAAAGTAACAATTACCTCTTCATTAATAAGGGCTACATAAAGTAAATTGTCTGGTTAATGTTAGAGCTGTAAAATGCCATTAACATTCAAGTTTCCTTAATATTCGGTTCGTATCCCATAACGTTAACAATTCCTGAACGTTTCCTTATTAAATTGACCAATATTGAAGTATAATATTTAATCAATGTTGGTCGAAATGACCAGCAAGGTTGGGCGAAATGACCATGCTGGTTGGGCGAAATGACCAACAAGGTTGGGCGAAATGGTAAGGTTGGGCGAAAAGGCAGTTGGGCGAAATGGTTGTTGGGCGAAGTGACCAGCTTCCGAAGATAGCCTAACTTTAGACAAACCCTAACCATATTATATAGGCCTATATAGCCCCTATCAGAGTAGTTTTGACATCTTAACTTTAAATTAGCCTATCAACATTTCATTTGATACAGCTTTAGTCAAACCCACATTTATGCCTAGAGCTCTGTATATGCAACTGGGGTACTAATTTAGAATCCGTACCATTCCTAACCCCTAACCCTGATCCCTACTTCCTAATCCTTATCCCTAACCCCTAACCCTACTTCCTAACCCTACTTCCTGGTACGGATTCTAAAGTAAGGCCGCAACTGGTAACTGAGTGGGCATAGCTTTTAATTTAGGATAGGAACGTTATTTATAATTGCCATGATATGTAGAGAATACATTCATCATGGTTAAGTTAGTCGTTAGGCCTCTAGCCTAACCAGTTTCCTGCACGATATAACGTTAGGTCTCAGTGGAGGCAACTTTGAAAGACATGTACAACGAACTTTTTCAACTGGTGTTTCTGTCGGCATTATGACACCTCGAGCTTTCGCAAAACTTTTAAAATCCATGCAAGCCCGACATGGTTTGGTCTTCTTTCCCGCATTCCCTTTTGCGTTGTGTTCTCGCTCTGACGCGAAGAATGCATCCATGGAAGCAGCCATTTTCTTATTGCGCAATCGTTTCCATTGGACGCCAAATAAGCAAAAATGACAACGTTGCCACAAGTTGGCGGAGAGCGTGACCGATGGGCGGAGAAGGCTCGTTTGGTATCTGCTTCGAAACTGTGAGTTTAATAATTAAAGACCAATATCAGAAATTCGGACCTTCTTCAATTCAATTAGGCCTTTAGAGTACTGAATGAGTAGAAACAAATACTAACCGGATAGAGACACATGGTAGGATCGATTCAAGTGTTTTGCCTATTCTAAAATCCAAATGTGGGAAACATATATACCATTATAATCATCAATTCCTCAGCAGCACCCTCTCCCACTTTCAAAAATGAGTAAAATAACATTTATTCTTCGTTCCATAAATAGGGAAAAATGCTGCAATGATACAACATGAGTGCGTTTGAACAAATTTTGCTTACCTGGGCAAACATCGCAGTGGAATTGATTGAGGAAGGAGCCAGGGGGTAGGAGCGATGAAAGGAGTTGCCAGGGTGGTTTTAAAACAGTTTTTTAGTTTATTATTGAAGTTTAATACTTGAGCTTCGATCTTCACTTAACAGTAACTATAGTAACAACCAGGCACGAAGCTAGCCTTTGTGTTGTGAAGGACAAAGCCAAATTTTTTTCACCATTTAAAGTTTTGTTAACCCTTGTATTGATATGACTTTTCATGCATCCACTTAGTTATGACCACCTGTAATGAACTCGAATTTTAGGGGGGAGGGGGGTGGTTACACACCAAAAAAAAAGTCCATTCTGGGGAGTGGTGTCCCGTCCACTTGAAAAATGGTTTCAGTACAGGGGTAGTAGTTACAAATTGGTGCTACCATTTCAATCATGTTAACTACATCTGTGTACACTTTGTGTGTTATCTTATGTTAGACATTTCGGGAAAAAAAGTTTGTGGGATAAGAGGAAGCACGTGTCCCATGCTCCTAATGGCTACGGGCCTGTATATTTTGACAATATCAAACATTTCAAAATACATACTAGAACGTGTTGGTAGGTATTTCATTTCTCTATATGGACACAAATGGCAATCAAGTTCAATACGACACAAGGAACTTTGACATAAGTTTTATCACTGAATCAAATAAAACTTTCAGAGAAAGCTCATTCTATGCTTACAGTAGTATGGCAAATGAGGAAAGCCGTTCTGAGAAGCAGATCACATCGTGCTATAACTATCAGTAGCCTATATCCAGTACAGGATTGGTAGATAGCTGCAACAGTTTAAAGACAAGTCAGCTTGAGAAATGGCCCAAATGAAGTCCCAAAAACACAAACTTCAGAGAGAAAAAAATCTCTCTCTGAAAGAATTCGGGCAGAGACTAAGAAACCTTTTAGGGAATTATTTGGGCTGTACCCATTTAAGCCCTGAAAATTTCCGTGGTGGTTGGGGAAGACATTGAATGAAGAAAAAAATAATGCTTTCAAATTTACTTGTATATTTGTAGAGTCATTTGCTATCTTACAGACATATTAACAAAATATGAAACAAAAAACTTTACTTTTTAAGAAAAGTCACCTAAGATAGAACCTGGGCACAAAAACCAAACTCCTGCTTGACTGATTCACTCTCAAGCCCCAGTCCCTTTAAATCGAGATTGTGACTGTCTGATCATCGTCAAATATGTATCAAGAGCCCCTTACAAAAATAAACAGATACTACCCATGATCTTAGCCAAACCTTCACATGGTTAAGCTTCACTAGAATATAGTTCTATTCAGTACAGCGGCTTGTAAAGCTTACGTATTACCAACGACCAAAAAAGTATTTTGTATTTTGAGGCATCTCACTTTTAAAGTAGAAATATATCATCTAAATTTTGAAAGAAAAACAAAACATATTAAAGTAGTTGTGTATATATAGCATCACAGTTACTTGCTTCAACAGGTGCATGTAGGCAACTAGGCATGGGCCTGGGAATTTCACCGGGATGCTTAGAACATACATATCAAAATAAATTTACCTCTGAAATATCACTTAAAACTATGATAGAGGAGTACATTATACAACTTCACTGTTAGAATATCTTAGAGAAACTAGAATATAGTACTTTGTAAGAAGCAAAGAGTACTTTGTGGTAAAAGCTGTCTTATTGTAAATCAATAATCATCATATATAGAACAACTAAATGCAAGGAAGAAAAGCAGGCATATAGACAGTAATGAAATATCACATGATAATCGGTTAATATTGTCCTTAATTATAATACTCTCTGTGCCTTGTGGACAGTTGAACGGTTGTATTAAAGGCATTGAAGACTCGCCCCAAACCGCGTGCGGCCATCTGAAAAAGTTAACTTTCCGTTGCTTGCAAGTGACGTTTTGTTCGTGCCGCTACAAAATGCAGACAGTAATGAAACGTGATACCTTGTTATCTTTTATCTAGACCTGAGATGTCCATCGCTGCTATTATATCTACACCGTGTTGTGGGTATTGACCGTAGCTGCATGAACTGACTGTACACTAGTGTCTAATTACCGACAGTAGCAGGCTGTGTGTGTATTTTCTGGGATCGATGGTGGTGTCTAACACTTCTGTTACACCTCATTCAAAACTAGGTCAGATTGCCGACATAAGACGTTGCTTTGTGCGTGAGTCTTCACACCCTTTAATGGTCAAAGTTAAGACAGTTTAAGTGACCCTGTTAAAAATGAATAAGTGTTCTGTGTTGTGTACTTATAGAGCCTTTAATGTGACAAGCAACAAGGAAAAGATACTGCATTTCAACTAATACTACAAACAATCTGGAAAATATTGATAGGTGACAAACCCATTTCAATATCTAGTTTCTTACTGTTGATGTGGTATGTTTTTTGCAAGGCTACTCATATTTTGCCAAATCCTTCATAACTCAGACCGACCGGTCACAATCTCATGTTCTTCTAAAGGTTTCTATTTCCTTGTACAATCTTGTTCATGTTGTGCTTGACATGTGGAATACTCACCAACATTATGAATATCACAGAGTTCAACCCCTTTAATCTAAAACGTCATTTGGTTTGTTGCTTCAACAACTACATTTCAAGATGATTTCCTCAAAGTGTGGCCACATTGATGTCGACGCCTTGCTTGTATTAGTTATTGAGCTAGTAACCATGGTTGCCTGCTATCAACACATCAACACAAAACAAAGAGATATCAAGTCCCTGTAACCAGGTCAGCCAGGCATCAATGGACTGGTACCCAGGTCAGTCAGACATCCAGGGACAAGCCCTCTGTCCAGGCCAGTCAAGCACTAAGGGCCTCCCTTTGGTTTCACTTTATCAGGTAACTCGTCAGTCAGGGAGCAGATTCAAGTTAAATAGATGTCTCATGGTCGGTCGGCCATGTGGACAATTCTAAACGGAAAAAGGACAACATTTGTCTTTCGTAATGAAACCGAAACATAGAATATCTAAAGACTACTAAAGATCCAGTCTTTCTTGACAAGATTAAGTGACTGAAGAAACAAAAAAAAATGTGCATATCAACCATTAATTTGGTCAATTCCAAGGAAAGTTAAACAAAAATTGACAATTTAATTCAGGACATAAGTAACAAGACAAGATTCTTAAAGTAGTTAACAGTCCAATTTGTATGATATTAATGGCATATCTATCTATTCCCTGATGACAAAACTAATAAGATAACTGAGACCTTTGAAATGTGAATACAACAATAGAGAAGATGATTGCTGCTCAAATAAAGTCAAATACCAAAATTTTCTCATCTCCTCACAGAGAAGAACAAGAACAAAGTTAAGGCCTTCGACCCCCGGTTTTCAAAGTGGGTGTTCTGACCCTTTTTCTTCTGGTACACAAAACAATTTTACAGGGTTTCCATAAAGAAAAATTGGGAGGAACAAAAAAGTAATTGTAGATATTTGTAGAATATATAACAACATTTTGCAACTAAGCATCCTAAACCATATTAAAAATTCTCAAAGTGGGGGTTCTCAAAGTGGGGGGGGGGGGTTATTTCTCACCGGTTGACACCTTCCTCAGGCCTCCAACATCCCCAACTAGAGGGTTGTTAAGATGAAGATGGTGAATATTTGGGGTAACCAAACAAAACGGTGTTAATACCAGGGCTTTAGGAAATGACATTTTTGAGATGAATGCAGCATCTAGACTATACAGGTTAACTACAGACTCGATGCATCCAACCACAGGAGCAAAAGTCAATTATTGAGTTAATGTGCAATTGAAAGACATTCCATACAAAATTATCAGCCAGTATTGTCACGTTCAAAGAATAATGTCTTTTATTGGAATCTACAATGAGGCTAACTAGATATTCAAATTGGCCTTAATCTCATATTATAGGTTTGCAGGTAACATTGATGAAATAAAAATAATAAAAAAAATAAAATAAAAAAAAAATAATTAGATTTTAAAGAATTGTTTTTTTACATACCCTTAAATAGTCCAACCTTACAAATTTTTACTTTTTTTAAAGCTTTGTTTTGTTTAATGTTTAAATGTGATTACTTTTTGGATGACACAAATGACAAACAAATGACTATTATGATAATATCTGCAAATTCTATTGTTTACCTTACAGTATAAAATGACATTAATAGCAAGTATATGCCTGACTCACCCATGGTTGTTCAATCTCACCCATGTGCTTCACTAACTAAATATTAAAAGAGAGAAAACAGTCACATTATTAGATTCAAGATTGCATTAGAAAAAGGAAGTTAATATGAGTGGAAAGTAGTACTAGGAATTATGATAATATCAACAAAAAAATAACAAAATCAACAAGTGAAAACAATGAGTGAAGGGGAAAACACTAACTTGGACAGATTTTGTGTTTGAATCCAGTCATAGCTTGAATTTAGATTTTTTACAGTATTAATATCTAACTGGAAGATCTGAATTTAGCAATGTTGACTACCATTGATAGATGTGGTTGCCAGAACCAGGACAAATTACATTGTCGAGAAAATATGCCGAATGTAGCAAAACATGGAAAATGTGGCTTATTGTGAGTTGAAAAAGTAAAAAATGAAACCGGCATCAGAAAGGGGCGGAGCAAGTAAGAGATTCATAATAATCATAAACAATATTTTCAAACAGTTACCAGGTTATTATCACAAGATAACTACAGATGTACTTATAAAGATGGGTCTATAAACTTGAAAGTTAACTTTGATGTGTAAACCACTTCTAAAGAGCAGCCAACAATTAGTTAATTTATTATCTGATCAAGTCCATCCAACCGACATCCAAACCCCCCTCCTCCGCTCACAAAGAAGAAAGAGCAAGAGACAATAAATGTAATCTCTCAAAATACACAATAGTTCAAATTCGGATGCGGACTAACGATAATTAATACTACTGAAGTACCTTTGTCATATCCGCTCTGGAGAGTGCTGTGCCAATCATGACAGACTTACGGCAAGCTCGAGAAGCGAACATCTGTCTCACCCTCGACGGACGACAGTGGACTCCCTAAAAGTGATCGTGCACAGAGTATTGAGTTAGATACTGTTACATGCAGTGCAGTTATATTAAAGTACGCACACAACAATAAATGAAATATGTGATCGAGATAGTAGCATCAAAAGACAAAGTATTCAGATTATGTAAATATCCCGAGATGCGAAAAGAATCTTGATCATACCATTTACCAGTAATGTTCATAACTCATGTCAACAAACCCCCAATTCCTACACCATTTCTAAAAATTAAAAAAAAACACTGCACACTGCATTCCTTGAGAATGACTCGCTCAAGTCATCACTTTATTAGATTGTTAGAATACACAGAAACACATGATATAAGTATGTTAAAAAATTAAAATGACTGTCCTTTATCCCCAAATGTCTACCTGACCCCCCCCCCCGACCCGAGGAGGCAGCGGGGGATCATCCTCAGATTATTTTAAGTACCTCCCAGCTCATCGAATGACGTGAAGTCTCTCAGAAATATAGGTTTATCAAAGAACCTTGTGACCTCTGACCTCTACTTACTGGGGCATCGCTGAGCATAAAGATGAGCTCATCAACATCTTCTTTACTGAACGTCCAGTTTCTGCTGACCGGTACAGATGTAAGCTTGACTTTCTGAGTGGAGGGAGCTACAAGGAACAAAACATCAAAAATATCACCCGTCAAGCAGTGATGTAACCAAATCATCATTAATTGTCAAATCAAGTCACAAGTCATTTGATTTTATCACAAGTCAATTCAAGTCAACTTTACTCAAGTCAAGTCACAAGTCATTTGATTTTATCGCAAGTCAACGCTTCTCAAGTCAAGTCACAAGTCATTTGATTTTATCACAAGTCAACTTTACTCAAGTCACAAGTCATTTGATTTTATCACAAGTCAATTCAAGTCAACTTTACTCAAGTCACAAGTCATTTGACTTTATCACAAGTCAATTCAAGTCAACTTTACTCAAGTCAAGTCATATGATTTTATCGCAAGTCAACGTTTCTCAAGTCAAGTCACAAGTCATTTGATTTTATCACAAGTCAATTCAAGTCAACTTTACTCAAGTCAAGTCACAAGTCATATGATTTTATCGCAAGTCAATTCAAGTCAACGTTTCTCAAGTCCAGAAAAGTCAAGTCACAAGTCATTTGATTTTATTGCAAGTCAAGTTACAAGTCAGATAGAAGTTGGCAATCCATGGCGTTGCTGATCTCATCCCAAAATGTTAGTATATGGATCAGTATATGAGTTCCTTATCACTCTGACTCAAAGTCTGAAGTCTTGAATTTTTACTGACCAGACTTTTGACACTTCATGTTGATACGCTCTAAACATTTATGCAAACGATTCATTCATGCAGTCAATACTTTCTGCATGGGTCCAAGCACATTGACTCAAATACAACACTGCTTTCAGGAATCGCAGGATTGTGAGAAATGTGAAGTGTATCAATCCATACAGAGTGCTGAAATACACAACAAATCGTAACCATAGTTACCTTCTTCATTGATTTGGAAGTCAAATCCATTCTTCTTAAATATGTTGATGTTGTCCAATAGGATGGATTCATTCACAGCTGTTAGTTCTAGTGCCATTGGCCTGTATCAGATATATATATATATAAACAGATCAGGAATAGATTAACAACCAAGTTATGGGTTTAGGCCAACTACTTGATTCAGCATCCTAAGTAAAAATTTCAAGCGGAGGGTAGATAAATCAAATACAATAACTCTGTTTCTTTATACAAGAGGGTATCTATAAATATAGTGATCCACATTTACACCCACCACCTAATGAAAGAACAACGTTTTC
>JAIPMN010019993.1:0-12019 GCA_020650975.1 Apostichopus californicus
AGGACGGCGATCACTCATGCCTGGCGCCCCCCCCCTATTGGAAAATCCTGGATACGCCCCTGAAATTCATAATTTGTATTATAGCTACTTAATAATTTTTATTTGCATTGCCCTTATAAATGCTTTGGTAATTAGAATCTCCACGGAACGTAGGCCGACTTTAAGAAACAAAAATTAGCTTGCTATAGACTCTCATTGAGCCGGCCCGATGACTACTGCTGAGCTTTGAAGGGATGTTCTTTTGGCACGCAATGTGACATATATCAAAGAGAAAAACTTCCACACTGCCAGTTGAAAATGCGAACCCAAGTTCCTATAATATGGTCCTCCGTGAATATTGACAGCATTTTCAAGATTAACCTTTCCTTACTCTGCAGTAGCTGCAAAATTGCATCATATTGTCTGTGATGTCATCACATTAGATACCATTTGGATCTTCACTCAAACTCAGTCCCGTGCCGTTCATATTCATTTGTCCGTTAGGGGTTGATCCTTTGAAAATGTTTCCAGTTAGAATCCCACCGATATGCAACTAATGTTTTGAGAGAATATAATTTTCCCTAATGATGATTTGTACACTTTATGAGGAAAAACACCGAATTTTGCACTGAACTGCAATGTTGAAAACATATAATTGGACATTCAACTAACTCGGCTGTTGCCAGATGGGTGCATAAACTTTCACCAACTTGTGAAAACTTGTATCTCCACCATGTAAATGGCCAAAAAATGTGTATTTCACCTAAATAACTACAGATGCAGAAACATTGAGCACTTTTTACGTTGGTTCGCCACCAATAAAGTTCCATTGTATTTTGAAACCTTTACTCAGAGTTAAAGTGAATCTCATTCCAAAGGTTTTTTCTTTCATCTCCCACATTCTATTCACAGTCTCCTGCCCCTTCCTCTCCCTCCCCTCCTTCCCATCCCAAGTCTTTCAATTCATCTGCATATGGCACACGAACCATTGTGAAAAATCCACCTCGGGAGCTGTTGTCCGGTTACCGAAGTTCCGGGGTATGCTGGTAGTAATACACAGGTACTACCTATCGCGGCGCATTCGTAAAAAGTCCCGCGGTTACGTACGTACCACAGGATTCTGCGTTACGTAAACCTATACTGCATACTACTATACCCTCCAAAGCATCTTGTGTGCAATGAACTTCCGTTGAATTTGGTTCAAACAGTTTGCCACACTTTTGTTGTCTTCCCAGACGTGAGTCGAGCCAAGTTAAGAGTTGAATGATCTTTTGCAGAGAAACAACCAACAGTAATAGTTAGGCCTAGGCCCTAGACCTCACAGTCACAGTCTCAGCATTGTATTTATAAATATAACCCATCGTTAGGACTATGCCTATGTATATAGGACTGGCCTATGGCTTTGGGTTGGGTCTAAAGGCCAGCCGTTATCTTAAAGTTACACTACTTTCGTGTTAACCTACCCAGAACATTATGGATTTTTATAGTGCTTTTGATGACAGGCATCCAGACTGCTAGTCTACCTTCAGTGCAAGTAGGCTAGTAGTAGTAGGCCTAATACTAGTAGTAGTCTATGGCCTTGTAGTAGTACTAGTACTGTATAGTAAAGGCTTCATAATTGACGCACCTTTGTAATTGACACACCTTCAAATATTACTAGCAACAATATAGCAGGCAACCTAAACTTTTTGCAGTCAAGCAGAGTTACATATTTCATGAATTTGAATTCGTTTCAGGTATATGCTGATCAAATTTTTTTTAAAGCTTTTAACTGCCTCCCCCCAGTTTTGCACATTTTTTGGCATTTGGAATCTTACTCCCAAAAACTCACCAAAATTACCTCAATATAATACCACTACTCTCTGGGAACTCCCCTGTCTGAGCTTAGAGGCTCAGAGCATAGCAAACAGCATCCAATATACTTAGGCCTACACTACAGTTAGCTTATCGACGAATGTGTCAATTTAGGGGTACTGTATGAAAGAACTTGATACAGCATACATTTTGTCGTCAAATTCTGCACAATTGTGCGTTGTGTAGGTCATTACATTTCTGAGGAACTACACATATGAAAAATGCATACAGTTGAGTGATTTGGATTCTTCGTTGATAGACATTGTTAATCTAATCCTTAAAAGAATTGTCTGGTAAACCTTAGTTACCTTACAAAACGATATATTATTTTCCAAACATGTGAACTCTCAAAATATGAGAACGCTAATGTTGCATTTGAGAGAGAAAAGATTTTTGAATCGTTTAGGATGGATATTTCAAATATACTTTGAACAGTAATGATCGTGACCTTATCTTCGCAAAGGCAGATTGCGACATAACCCAAGCTCCATACAGTTCCTACAGTAATCACAACAAAAAACTGCATTTGAACACAGATTAATTTCTTCCTTAGTTTTTGGTGAAATTTCTTATAAATTATATGCTGTCATCTCCAATGTGAAGAATGTTCCGCCAAGTTTCGTCTTTAGATGTTCCAAATACTTTTTCAAGCTGCCTTTTACTGTAAAGTTGATCCCTGAACTTTATTTCAGCAATTTCGGAGAACGGTTTTAGAACTGGTTTGAGTGTGAGAGTGTATTTTGTGCAACGCTTTGGGCGTATCAACTGGGCATGGTAGGCTTGGCTGTATTTGTACGTTTGTGATGTGTACGTAATATAGGCGATCACCTGTGCGTGTACGCGCGAGGGTGTTTGTGCTGCGGAAATGGGAGTGCTAACTTCAACTCGCTCGTTTGCCTATTTGCCTGCACACTACGTCATTCACCTAATTGATGCGTTCGAACAAATGGTGCTCTTAGGTGAGAAACTGGTGAATTTGAAAACCAGATTTCTACAAGAAACGTCAAATGGGGACAATTTACACTATGAGGACAATGTATCCAAATCTTCCACCAGACAATTCCTGTGCATCAATTATGAGCCTACCATGCTACTAGGCTATAATTTGTAGTATGTACTACAACTGAGAACTACAAGAGGAGGATTTTGCCACCCACCCATATAGTTCAGACAAACATTTGGTTTAAGTTTAGGTTTTTCTCTTCTTTACATGAAAAAGTTAAGCCTATGTCAATGTTAGAAAGTCAAACAATGACAAATCCATGCTGGTACTTCAACAAGCATCCAACTGGCACTAAATGTAGTTATCCCCATTAAGTGATTTCATTGTCTATTTTAATAATCCTGAAAGTTAAGTTTTGTAAATAATTTGGAGAATCAGAAACTCTGTGCGGAAAATACCTTTGAAAACATTTCATATTTGATTGGGAGCTAATACTTGTGGTGAGTACTGACGATTTTTACCACTTTGAACTAGTGTAGCAAGTAGACGACTACACAGGGCCGATAGTACAGCAGGGGAATTCACTAGTTCACCACAAGTAGACTACTACATAGGGCCGATAGTACAGCAGGGCAACTCACTGGTTCACCACAAGTAGACTACTACATAGGGCCGAAAGTGCAGCAGGGGAATTCACTAGTTCACCACAAGTAGACTATTACATAGGGCCGCTAGTACAGCAGGGGAATTCACTAGTTCACCACAAGTAGACTACTGCATAGGGTCGCTAGTACAGCAGGAGATTCACTAGTTCACCACAAGTAGACTACTACATAGGGCCGCTAGTACAGCAGGGGAATTCACTAGTTCACCACAAGTAGACTACTACATAGGGCCGATAGTACAGCAGGGGAATTCACTAGTTCACCACAAGTAGACTACTACATAGGGCCACTAGTACAGCAGGGGAATTCACTAGTTCACCACAAGTAGACTACTACATAGGGCCGCTAGTACAGCAGGGGAATTCACTAGTTCACCACAAGTAGACTACTACATAGGGCCACTGGTACAGCAGGGGAATTCACTAGTTCACCACAAGTAGACAACTACATAGGGCCGATAGTACAGCAGGGGAATTCACTAGTTCACCACAAGTAGACAACTACATAGGGCCGCTAGTACAGCAGGGGCATTCACTAGTTCACCACAAGTAGACTACTACATAGGGCTGCTGGTACAGCAGGGGAATTCACTAGTTCACCCCAAGTAGACTACTACATAGGGCCGCTAGTACAGCAGGGGAATTCACTAGTTCACCACAAGTAGACTACTACATAGGGCCGATAGTACAGCAGGGCGTACTCACTGGTTCACCAGAAGTGGACTAATACCTATGGTTTTTTACCCTGACCACACTTAAGGCCATCCAATAATATCAGTTTCAAGCTTCGGGGCAATATTTTGTAACCACTGGTTTTTTTTGTGCATAATCACTGAAATTGGAAGCTCTCACAATCTTTATGCTAAAAAAGTATCATTTTCAGCATGATAAGATGTGACATTAGTATCTTTCAGTTTTCTCAAAGGTCAAAGAAAATTAAGGAAATTTAGAATTACTCAACTGCATGTCCCCTTTTAATCCATATTCTGCACTGTACCCTCTGCCAAAGTCTACTGGGAGTCCCATCTTGTAACGCAACAGTATTATAATAGGTCCATTGTATCTCAATGCTAAGAGCCAACTGGTACTGTACTGAAGCTGTTTCAGCAAATCATGCTTCTGTCACTCAAGAAGAAAAGACAAAGAACTTTGGTGACTTACTCTACGTAGGTAAAAAGAATGTATATATAAGATTAGATCTGTTCTAACAGTTTATGTATGGTTTTTTCCTTTGAAATACAGTTTTACATCCATATTCTGCACTTCAGCTTTATCCAGGCAATCACCACGATAACGGAATTATGCACAATCTCAACTTTAACCAGTTCGTCCAAAGAAAACCAAAATATGTGATTCTTCTCTGCCTAGAAACGTTCCAAGGTAAGCAATAAGCATCCTATGGTAAAAAGTAACATGTAGACAATGGTAGTAAACATACTGTAGCAGTTGCTATATTTAGTAACCAGTAAGCAAGGCATTGCAGTTAGTATCTATGTAAAATCATGCATTGGCTTATTGTTTGGTCACTTTGGTGTGTGTTACTATGTATATTTCCAGTAAATAAGTATATTGTTTTTGAACCATTTTTTTGCCATTACCTTCAGGATCACCAGTGTGTTATCCCCCCCCCCCCCTCCCCCTTCTTCCTATCTCCCTGCTTCACCACAGTGAGTTAAAACAATAATTAGAAACAAATTCCTCATTCATGGGTTACTATTTGAGCAAATATTAGTGATGTCAAGTAATTAGGATTAAAGCTGCATTTCTGACCAGTGGATGTCATATTCAGACATTGTTTGATGTTACTCTTACTTTAAACCATTTATCAGTGGTTACAACTGTAGCTTCTAATTAGGAAGTTACTGAACGTACAGAAAGTGTTGGTGTCCCAAAGATTTAATTTAATGTTTCATTTGCAATGGTTTGCTTCCAGTTACTGCTATGTCTAATATCATTGTTTATCATGATTGTATTAATGTGATAAAGTACAGTAGTTAATTATATATTACAGGTACTGACATACTGTATGTCCAATCGCTGAAAACAGTTCCACCAGGTTCTGCCAATTTCGACACAAAAAAAATACATAAAGCTTTACAACTTTAATAAACCATTTTTGGTTTCGATGATAATCATAACCTTTGCATTTCTTTGGCAGTAGATTTAAGCAGTTTTGCTAACAGTTTTTCCTCTCTTCCAAGAATTGTTTCGATTACTTTGTTGTGTTTTCTTTCTATTGTTAGTTAAAGCTTATGTACTGTTTGAAAACTTAGAACTCCTGCCCCTTATCAGATTGCTATCACAGGAATTCTTTGTTCCTTAGGATAAGACCTGTCACTCGTTATGTCACTATTTAGTATTTGGATTCCTTTTCTAGCCAAAAGTGTTCTTTGCATTCTGATTCTGTCAAAATAAGTGACTATAATTTGGGTATTTCTAGTGACAGCTAGCTGCTGAACATAAAATTTTACACTTTGCCAAATGTAGCAGCTAGAGTACTCTTCTGCCAGTTAACCGATGGTCATGTGACAGATACACCATTTAAAGTCATTAATTGTGCAGTGTTTTTTTTTATTTTAACAAATATTTAAACTATGAGGCAGTGTCTGTATTCCTTGATACTTGCTGTGATTTGCTGTGTTGCAACTTATCAGGTAATAATTTATCCAGTATCACATCGCAAAATTGCAAGTTGCCATAGAAACTGTGTAATGATGCATGATAGTTTTCTAGAAAGGATTTATAGTATTCAATGAGAGAGAAACACACTTCCATTCCAAACTGCCCATTGATTTGTGACTATTTTGTTTTTGCATTTCTTAGAAAAACCTTTTGCCAGATTCCTAGAAAAGTTATTTTATGGTAGGTTCTGGTATGCCCATGTAGCACCGCCCTCTATCCAAACTTGCTGGTCCTCACTAAGATGTGCGGACGAGACAAAAGTTGGAGGAAATGACCATGGTCAAGAAAACTGGAGGTAGGTACAGTAGAAGCAATCCTGACAATAATTTAATGTAACCAACTCTAGCATTTGGTCAAGTACTTTACATTATTTTACAGCAGATTCAGCATTTTACAAAATCCATCTCCCCATATATAAAGGTAAGCATGAACAATTCATGCTTTGAGAGTGTGGTGGCCAATTGGCTAAGGCGTCGGACTCGTGATCCAAGGATTGCTGGTTCGATTCATGCCTAGTTCATTACGTTGAGTCCTTGGGCAAGATGCTTTATCTCACTTGCCTCTCTCCACCCAGGGGTTAAATGGGTACCTGTGAGGTTACTTGTCATTGGGTGCAGTATATAACTGCTGCCGACTGAAGGGATTGTCTCTGGGACAGGTTATCATTGACCAGGGGTAATATAATGTCTGTAAAGTGCTTTGAGACCTATCGCTGGTGTAAAGCGCTATATAAAAATCAAATATTATTATTATTATTATAAATTGCTTTGAAGATGCCAAAGTCATTTGATTATAAACACAAACAAACCATTGAGGATTGAGTGAGGTATAACAGGAGAGGCCTCCCAATATTTTATCCAGTTGTATTCTTTCTAGTTTCTGTCATGTTTGAATGTGTCTTTTGTCAAATTAAAGGTTTTTTTACTATCTGTCTCTCCAGTCTCCAGGAACAAATTGCAGAAGCACTTCATTCTCTGGTGGACCAGTTGCCTGTGAAAGGTAATGGATGCTTGTGCACGGTGCTGCATGGAATTCATTTGGGATTATGGGGTGTGGGGGAGGGGGGGATGGGTGTAGGGCATGGTTGGACCAAGATTGATAATTAGTGAATATTAACAGTCACTTTTTAGGTAAACTTTTTGTTTATCCTTGTTACCTATATTCTTAGGAAGTCCTTACAGCTAGATCATTAGGAGCACTTCAGAGCTAGGCAACTAGTCCTATCAACATTAACTATAGTATTTAACCATTGTACTTCTCCAAGAACAAGTGCAATGTTCTTTACTAACAAAGTCAAGTATTTCCTTGCACCTGATATCTCAAGATAGGAATCATGGATAATTTTCAGACTTGGCTTGTAGATGTTCATTATCAAGTAGAAGAACCCTATGGTTTTTTATGGAGGTCAAACCTCTTCTGAGATCACCAGCTCAAACTGTGAAAACCTTGTAAACACAATATCTCAAGTTAGGAAGCTTGATAACCGTCCATATTTGGCATGTGAATGCACCATATTGAATAGAATTTCCCTATTGTTTTTGGTGGAGGTCAAAGGTCATGTGATGTCACCAAAGGTCGAAACACTGGAAACATTGTAAACACTATATCCCAGGAAGCAAGGATTCTCTTTACACTTAAGTCGTAGATGTGTCATATTGAGAAGAAGCCTACTGTATAGTTTTTGTGGAGGTCAAAGGTCACCAGAGGTCAAATATTGAAAACAATTGTAAACATGATATCTCAAGTTAGGAATCATAGATACATTTCATACTTGGGATGTGGATGTGTTATATTGAATAGAAGAACTCAATGGTTTTTGGTTAATGTCAAAGGTCATCTGGATCACCAGTGGTCAAAGTCTATAAACATTTTAAACATGATTACAAGATCCCTATTGTTTTGGTGGAGGTGCATATTGCCACATACAGTAGACTCGGTGACCTGTCATTATCATGCCATAGTGTAATTGTACATCAAAATAGTGACCAGTTCAGGACATTTATTCTGGTAAACAAGCAGATGTCTTGTGTAATGAAGTCATCAAAAAATCAATACATTTTGCATTTCTGGGTTATTCAGGCTCCAACACTATTTGCTAGAAACCTAATATTACTAGTTTAATACTTCTTTTGACATTTTTTTTAAAGCACAATTGGCTTTTAGTTAGAAGGCATATATGAATACTTCTGAGCATGTATTAAGGCAGCTGTATTAACAGAGCCGGCCTACATAAAACATTCTGCTCAATGTGTAGTGTAATGTAACAGCAGAAGATACATACATGTAGTTCTACTTAAAGGCATTGAAGACTCGCCCCAAACCGTGTGCCGCGCTCTGAAAAAGTTAAATTTCTGTTGCTTCCAAGTGAAGTTTTCTTCTTATCGCTACAAAATGCAGACAGTAATGAAACGTGATATCTTGTTATCTTTTATCTGGACCTGAGATCAGGGAGTTCCATAACAACTCCCTGCTGAGATGTCCATCGCTGCTATGTACACTGTGCTGTGGGTATTGACCGTAGCTGTATGTATTGACTGTACACTAGTGTCTAATTACCGACGTTAGCAAGCTGTGTGTGTATTTTCTGGGATCGATGGTGGTGTCTAACACTTCTGTTACACCTCATACGAAACTAGGTCAGATTATCGGCATGAGACGTTTCTTTGTGCATGAGTCTTCACACCCTTTAATATGTCAATCCTGCCTTACCATGCTATCATTTTACGATGTGTCAAGGACTGTATTTTGAACTTGATTTCTTTCATCAGGATTTCAGTTGGATGTATTTTGGTACATTCCTGATGTAACAGCTGCTAGTGTTGACCAGAATGTGGCCCTTCTGGGGGCGCTGAAGCGGCTTCATGCATGGCACGGTGCACAGATCAGTATTGTTGAGATGAATGATCACAGCAGTGTCCTCAGTGACTGGTTGTCTCTCCTAGAGGCAAGGAACATCGTCCTTAACAAACAAGAGAGACCAACTCTCATGCTCAGACGACGTGTCATCTGGAGGGGAAACTTGAAATTATCAGAAGGAAAGGTTTGTAGGATTCAAAACATTTAGCTTTAGTTTAAATTTCTATTCCTCAAAGTAAAACTTACAAAAATGTCTTCATACAAACAGTGATTTTGTTCTAGTTCCCATGGTTATGAATGTAGTGTACATGGTGACCAATGATGGTTATCAATATGGGCGTATTTATAGATGGGCGTATTAATAGATGAAAGCTGTTGATTCTATAGTATTATCATGGACCACATGTTCATAAGAGAATAATTATACAGCTCGTAGTAAGTCACTCTACCAGGTTGTTTCTTAATAAATGTTTTTAAATCTAATACAGTGTCTTCCTGTTTAGTTTATTTTGGTTTCATCATTATATAGTTTTCAATTGATCAAAATGTTTGATCAAACTGAAGTTGTAACTTCAAACCATCCAAATTGATAGATCAGTGTGTGATGACTCTATGGGAGTATTGATAGATCAGTGTGTGATGACTCTATGGGAGTATTGATAGATCAGTGTGTGATGACTGTATGGGCGTATTGATAGATCAGTGTGTGATGACTGTATGGGCGTATTGATAGATCAGTGTGTGATGACTCTATGGACGTATTGATAGATCACTGTGTGATAACTCTATGGGCGTATTGATAGATCAGTGTGTGATGACTCTACGAGATAGTATTACATGGACCTGCTACCACTTTGTTAGTGTAAACTTCTTCAAGATACCATGTACAGTAGTAGGACAACTTCAGAGCTTGTTATTAATATAAGAAATCAAAATCCATATCCATTGGCCAGATCAGTCATTTCCAATACTTACTGTAGCCAAGACTTTGTCATGTTTTCTGCATAAATTTAACTCATAACCATTCGTTCACAATCATTATTAAGCTGTAGGACCAAACCTAAATATATGCAGCAGGATATTCATCAAATCATGTGACTTTCAAAACAAAGGTCATGAACACTTGGTCTTGTAACTGGTCCTACCATGAACCAGGGCTCATTTTTATGACAATTGAGCCCTGATCTATAAGGAATTGTAACTGGTCCTACCATGAACCAGGGCTCATTTTTATGACAATTGAGCCCTGATCTTTAAGGAATTGTAACTGCCTTATAGCTGCCTTTGCGGTTACTGGCTTACACCAGCCATTTGGCAATGTTCAGTAAAATAATTAGAATAAATGTGGCGAGATATATATTTCACATCATTTACTTTGGCAACTAGTATCCAAGTAGAAACTGGACAGCCTGACATGTTGGCCCTGGAGGTTGCTCTCTCTAAATAGTTTAGTGTGGGGCCACTGTAACTGTCTGTAGATAATATTCCAATGTGTTTCATATGAATTACGCCACTAAGTTAAGTATACATCTTCATTTAATTCTTTCTCTAAATAGTGTGCCACTGTAACTGTCTGTAGATAATATACAATGTGTTTCATAATTATGAATTACGCCACTAAGTTGAGTATACATCAACATTTAATTTTACCTATGCTGTAACTGTGCATGATTGTCATTTGGGAACTGCAAAGTGCAAACTAATAATAATTATTCGTTCATTCTGATCCTATAGTTGTCAGTTGGTATCACAATGTGTAGACTGCATGGATCGAGAACTTATGACTCACTGTGGTCCAGTTATTGTCTCAAAACAATGATCTTTTGTTTCCTTGCTACAGAACAATGCTTCATTGTCTCTTCCCGGTTTCCAGTTATCCAGTATTCCTCAGCATGGTTCAGCTGCTCCATGTGAACGGAGGAGAAATAAAGCCGTTGTCAAGGTAACAGTAAATAAGTACCATGCGGCCGTTAAACTATCACTTGATCTTACTTGAACATTTGTGTTGTTGTACCTTTGATAGATCAGCTGAATTTTGTCAGATTTTACAGAATGCAATTAGCATTTCTTTATATCATCTACCCATTAGTTTGCCTTTCACATGGTTATGAGGTGTTTTCATTTTGAATGTACTGAACCATGTTACCTGTCACTTATAATTCAGGCATGAACTTTTTCCGTGAAATCGCGGAATATCCGTGATTTCTTTTCTACCTCGGGGACAAAAACTATTATCCTAACACACTGTAGCATATGCAAACTGGAGCCTATACCGCAATTTTGGCAAAGTTTCGAGAATCTTTTTTTACCCCAGGCTTATCCCTGATAGTTGCTGTGTAATACTAATTTGATATATTCTGCTAATATTGTTACAGGGTATGCACATCTTGAGTGACGGGATTGAGATGGTCAACATCGTTAATTTGGATGAAGTTCCAAGATCTTTTCTCCTGTCAGAGCATATGATATTGTATCCTTCCATCCAGCAATCATTATAGATCTGGTTTTTGGTGGTGTTTTGTGTTTTATATTATGTTCTTAAAGTAGTTGTTTATCACAAGTTACAGATATGACATATTTTCCATCTCAATTGTTACTCCTATCTGCATACTTTAGGAAGGCTGTTCAGATCAGAGAAATGCTTGCTGGTTGTTAGTATGACTGCCTTCAGCCTTTTTTTGTCACATGGCGTAAGGCAATTGATAAACTATGAAGTTAAAGTTGGTGTGTGAGTGTGGGTGTAGTTAAAGTTGGTGTGTGAGTGTGAGTGTAGTTTAAGTTGGTGTGTGAGTGTGGGTGTAGTTAAAGTTGGTGTGTGGTGTGGGTGTAGTTAAAGTTGGTGTGTGAGTGTGGGTGTAGTTAAAGTTGGTATGTGAGTGTGGGTGTAGTTAAAGTTGGTGTGTGAGTGTGGGTGTAGTTAAAGTTGGTGTGTGTGTGGGTGTAGTTAAAGCTGGTGTGAGTGTGGGTGTAGTTAAAGTTGGTGTGTGAGTGTGGGTGTAGTTAAAGTTGGTGTGTGAGTGTGGGTGTAGTTAAAGTTGGTG
>JAIPMN010019994.1:0-11792 GCA_020650975.1 Apostichopus californicus
CTGTGTGTTAGGTGTGTGTGTATGTGGGGAAGTTGAGGTCAAGTGTTCAGTAGGACAGTAAATAATAGTTAGAGGTATATGGGTGGTTGTCTGGCACTAGTGGATGAAATCAAGGTAGGCAGGGGGTTGGGGAGGTGAGGAGGTGAGGGGGGTTGGAGATGTGGAAGTTTATGTCGGTAGGTATTTATATTCTTGCTGTGTGTTAGGTGTGTGTGTATGTGGGGAAGTTGAGGTCAAGTGTTCAGTAGGACAGTAAATAATAGTTAGAGGTATATGGGTGGTTGTCTGGCACTAGTGGATGAAAGCAGGGGCGTGACTTTGATAAGTATATGAGACCAGCATTGGGTAGGCCCTACCTAAATTGCCTGGATTGATACAAGGGGAAATTTACTCACAAGACCCCTACAATATGTGAGGTCATTCCTTTCATTTGTGCATTGGGTAGGCACTTTCTACCATATTGCCTGGATTGATACAAGGGGAAATTCACTCACAATATCTCTACAATATGCACAGTCATTCTTTTCATCTGTGTTTTTCATTGTAACCTTTTACCTTTTCCTGCATCGTGAAGATGTCGAAGAGCGGACGCAATCTCATGAAATCAAATAAAATATCGATCTCTGAAGAAAACAAGATATCCATTCATTGCAACCTCGTTATAATTGGGAGTCACTGATGAATCTCTTGATGTTAAATACTGAAATTTAAGTTATTTTTGCAGGATTCTAAGCATCTCCTGCTTCAATTTCATCTCACTGTCCTTCGTTCTTTCACCAATTTGACTCTTATCTTTTTTGTTCAGTGGTCCAATTAAGTCGTCCATCTGCTTTAAATGTCGTCCCCCTCGGTCTGTTTTCATTCGTCTTTTTATTCCTTGGGAGATAATCGAAATCGAAATGTCAGGCTGTATAACTTTTATATGCAGTACAATACAGTAGATGAATAGTTTGTGAACAGTTTGTGAGCGGTTCGTTCTCTCTTTGATTTTCAAGGCTCCACACACCTGTTGACGCCAGAGGCATTCCTGAGCGATGTTCGCGATCTGGAGAGTTAGACATCGGGGTGAGAATCTGGAGAGACCGAAGAAGGTATTAGGCTAATCCATTCCTCATAGTGATGATCATATGATGTTAATCCGTACACAATTGTTCATGGTATACCGCTGTCAAGAAAAACTCCAACAAAAAAAACCAAAAAAAATTATTTTGTGTACCTTTTTCTTTGTACATTGTTTAACTTCCATATGCTTGTATATAAATCTATTTACAGATGTATTGTTTGTAATTTTAAATTTTGGAAAATGAAAAAAGAGCCATTCTGAAATTTATGAAAGAAAAACTTTGTCTGCATTTTCTATTTTATGGGTTTTCAAGAATGATGTCATTTGATGGATCAATGGCTCAGTTTAATAAAAAAATTGCATTTGGAAGTTAAGGTAGAAGGACCTATTACTGCACATGTGGCTGGTTTTTGTGTGCAAAAGGATAGATACTATGGGAGAGTTAAGGTGCCATTAAAATGTAAAGATCTTTTTCTGGAATTTTGCCGTAATTGATCGTTTTGCTGCCAAATATTGAATTGTTGAGATTTGCTAAGTGATCAGTGTCATCATTTGGCTGCAAATTGTTAAACTTAATCAATAATAATTTGGCCATTTTGCAACTCACAATGTTGAATTCATCACTTTTATTTGGATTTTTAGGAATATTTTTCATTTTGTTGCAATTGTTAGTATATTAACTGCATGATTATTCAACTTCCTGAAAATCGCTGCTATATTTACAAAACATCTTTACATTTGGATGGCACCTTAATGTTTCCATAAGATACAGGCAAATTTGAGGCTGAATTGTTAGATGTCCATTGAAAAAAGGGAATAAAAACAGTTAAGTGCACTGCTTGTGCTGGTGACAATCTAAACTAAAGTGGTATTTTCCTTGAGCCTTTTAGTAGATGACAGAGGGACCCACTAATGGACAGATACATATTTTGTGGAATAAGAGATACATATTTTGTGAAACAAGAGCACAAATAATTTAACTAAGACAGGCTGCATATGTGATTCTCTTTGGCAGGCACCTTTCATTCAAAATCTATCATTGACATGGTACTATATATCTCGATGATGAA
Organism: Apostichopus californicus; assembly: GCA_020650975.1. Lineage (NCBI taxonomy): Eukaryota > Metazoa > Echinodermata > Holothuroidea > Aspidochirotida > Stichopodidae > Apostichopus > Apostichopus californicus. Next base: position 2,134 of record JAIPMN010019994.1, read on the forward strand.
AATAACTTTAGCGGAAGCAAAATATGATGGCTTTGACATTTTATTTTCATTAGAGAATCAGTTATCAGCAGTAATATGTTCTCCAGCTTAACTTCTCCTCATTTGCAATTTTCTTCTTAAACGAACAGGGACACACTGGATTTTATGTGAAGAAATTGATAAATGTTGCATTCTCTCTGACGACCTGGTTTTTAAGCAGTTTAAATGTCTTATATTAACTGGAAAATGTTACACAAGGTAAATTCACCCATTTGAGACAATTCTCTCCATACTGTACTTTCATGCTCTGCTTCAAAGCACTCATACTGACAGTATGAGCAGTATGAATGTCCTGTTTCTATCAGAATTTAAAGGTTAGGAACTGTTCGTACTGTCATGATATGAAAGGATAGTATAAAGTGGAATTAGCACTTGAAAATTATACCAACTGGCTTGGTCGATTCAGCCACTTGGGACAATTTCCTAATGCTAATACCTGTCTAAACTGTATTCCAATATCATGCTCTCAAAGCACTGATATTGTCAGTACAAACAGTTCCTAACCTCGATCTGATAGAAACATAATATTCATTCATACTGCTCGTACTGTCAATACGAGTGCTCTGAAGTGGGACATAACACTACAGTATAGAAAAAATTGTCCCCAACTGACTGGGTCGATTGTGATGATGAGTCATGAATATTCATGAAATTGGAAATGAGCATTTTGAATAGTTGTCAGACATTTTGTGAGCGTCACGGTAACCTCTACAGATAAACAAAACATGAGTGTCTTCATTTTCATTCTTTTCCATTAAAGTCAGCATGTCCTGTAGACATATCTAAAGGATTTACAGTGTTTGAATATTTTTGCTGCCGCCGATGTATCGATCGAATGTAATTTAGCTGCACAAAATACAATCATTTCAAAGGTATGAATATTCATATTTGTTGTAAATTATATTACAGGTAAAAGGTCTACAAGCTAGCATATTATGTCTGAAGGCTGCTGGTGTTGGATATTTAGTGTATCATTTTAAGTAGAATGTAGGATAGAAAGCAGAAAAAGAGAAAAACATTAGCGAAAATTTAAAAAATTTAAAAAATTAAAAAATTGGTTGTATATAGTTAGTAATTTAGAGAAAACTGAAATTGATATTTAAGTTTGTCCCAGGTTTATCATTGGGTAAAAATTGAAAAGCAATACATTATATTTGTTTTCGTTGTCATTTAACAGATGTCTTTGTGGGGGAAGAAGCTTAAATGTGCCTCATATATGTGTTATAGAATATAGCCTACAGACAAAGGTAATTAGAATATGAGTAAGAAAGAAGTAGGTGTCACGGTTGAAGAAAAGGCCATGTCGATGCTTTCAGATGTACATTTGTGTTATGTTTCAGTTGCTGGTCAGGTAAACTGAGACCAACTTGAAAGCGTGAATTACAATTGTTCACACTGTGAAAGTACTGTGAAAAACAGCTTGTTCCTTGGCACAATTGGTTGAGACCGAGTAGTCAAAGTTCCAGTTTGCTAAAATGTTACAGAATTTAAGTATTTCACAAGCCATTTTATTTTAGTGTGCTTAGTTGAAAAAAAAAATTTGCATGAAATCACATTGTCGATCTAGCATGCCTCGGTTGATTTAGAATTTGATCATGAATGGCCTGCTTATGATTATGACATACGAAAGGTCAAGCAAGGGTTATTATTTGTATGCAAAGAAATGTCAAAGGTTTTTCTGTATCAAATTTCATGTCTCGTATGAAATTTTCCAGTGTTGATTTAATATGCATTTTACGGGTGGGTTGTGGATTGTACAGTTGTAACTCTGTGACATGGCCTGTTTGACGAGTTCTAAATGAACAATTTAAAGAGTGAACAATTCTTACTCCATAGTTTAATAATCTTTAGAAAAGAAATTGGTGTTAAGTCAAGTTTTCTCTTAATGTAGATTTCCAGCACGAAATGGGCTTAATTTGATCATATTATATATCCTTGCAGCCCATGAAATTGTATGTGCTTTCATTCCTGAGAATTGACAGATTCATACTTTTTTCATTTGTTTGGTTTTCATTTTATATATTTTATGAAAAAGAATGACTTTTCGCAGAAAATAGAACGATCGAAATTGCATCATTAATAACATGTCAGCACATACAAGTATAAAACGACATTTCTTATACTATAAATCAAAATCATAGGTTTAGCGAGAATATTTAGCGATAGTGCTCACAGCTTATGGTATATTGTAAGTGTCCACCAATTGTTGAAAACTTTTTAATAATCAAGATTTGTTACAATAACTATATATATTTGCATGTGCAGAGGTTTTGTTTTTAGTTTTTTTTTAACGTTGTACATGGCCTGTGGCAGAGGTTATTGGTGGGGTTATGCTAAGTTTAATATGGCAATAAGTGTTGAGAACAGGGGAGCTTTAAGTGAGATTCAGTTGTTTTTGTATATCAGTGGTTGACCGTGTAAACTTTATCTTGAGATGTGCGAATTTGCCTGGGTCTAAGAAATGTAAAAACATGTATTCATTTAGTGTTTCAACCCCAATCACTGCCTACTGTTGACATCTTATTCCCACATGTTTTTTTTTTTGGGGGGGGCCTATTTTTTGGCCTTTTGCCTTTTGTTGTTTTACTTATGAATGGCTGTCAAGGTAGTGTTTAGTATCATCCTTGGATATGATATCTTTAAGATCCTAAATCTGTTTTATATGTTATTTTTTAAGCTGAGGACTTTTCTTCCCAAGATCTGTTTTGAACAAATGTCTTGGCTTATTTGAAAGCATCCCACCAAAGGGCAGTTTCTTTTTTAGAATCAATGATAACAGGGATAGATCAGATTTTGATGTTAGTCTGGTGCTACTGAGATGCCAATAGGTATCAACAACCTAACCTCCACCCCAAACAAAAGGAAGTATAAACTAATAAGCAGAGAACATATTAACGCATAAAATTCAGCATTTACCTCAGTTTGTCAAAGACATTTTTCATGCTTCTCCAAAGAAATGTTACCCCTGGTATTACTAAACATGTTGAATTGATAATCATAGGGGCAAATGTTTTAAGATTTCGACATTGCACATTGTTATCAGTTTGGAGTTTACTTACTATATTGCTAGCTACCCACCCACCCACCCCCCATATCCTACATCACCCTTTTCCCTCGCCCTACCAGTAGTTCAAATTGAGAAAAGTTGTATGGAAATTAATGTTTCTCGGAAGTAGAAGTATGCAAAAAATATTAAATGATCGTTTTGCTACATCTCAGAAAAACATATGATGCACGTAAAAGTGTTGATTGTTTTAAACGTGGATGGAAGTAAATTTCAAGTGTTGTTTTGATCCAATAATTGTGCAATATAGTAAATCATTTTAGGATATTGGTGATGCAGCAGGAATTGGAATAAAACATACAATAAGTACAATAAAAAAAAACACAATTGGTAAATCTGCATTTATGTTTGACAATTAAACAAACAGAACTTTAATTGTTATTTTTATACTAGTGCTCGCATCTTTAACCATATGACAATTAAAAAAAAATAAACATCTCGATAAGTAGAAGGAAGCCGTTGAAAAATTTGAGCCATTTGAATCGTTGATGGAAGAAAATATTGTTAATTATTAGCATGTCACTAACACCATCCACTATATACTCTCTTTACCATTTATGCTTTTGATAATTGCCGAATAATCACCTATCTTTGATTGATTGTTTTGTTTTATCATGCAAATTTAATAATTGAATCGTCTTATCCTCATGATTGTTATCGTCGTTCAAGCTGGATCCACTGGTATAATATTCCCAATCACGAGAATGAAGTCTGGAAACGAAAAAATAAGGAATTCATATGATCAAGTCGATGTATGTACTTACAAGATAGCAAAAAATTTATCTAGCTTTGATGTTTATACTAAATATTTAAATTATATAAAAGACATTTAGATGTTTCACTGTACACGTTGGTGACAATAAATAAAATCGATGTAATCTCAGATGATGATGTTCCATTTTCTTTTCAATGTTTAACTTATCACCAACATTCTTGCTATGTCGTTGTGTCCTTTCCCTCTACTCCAGTAGATTCATACCCTTCTCCAACCATGTCGAGAAACTATTAAAAGTGGTCATTATTTGTAGCTCCTAAATTATGCTGAAAATTCAAATCATATGTCTTTTCCCTCCACTCCAGTAGATCTAATCCCTACTCCAACCATATCGAGAAACTAAGTGGTCATTATTTGTAGCTTCTAAAAATATGCTACAAATTCAAATCGTCGCTGATGCTTAAAGAAGTTTGAATGCATTTTACCGCCGTTCACAAAGCATGTTTGTCCCTCTTAGTGAACTCTCCACAATGTCCGTTCATAATTTATGGGGTTTTTTTTTCGGTTGTCATACCCAGGCTCTCTATCTTGGGTGACCTTTCTTTTAATAAGTATTATGAGACTCAAAGACTTTTCCGAAAGGCACTTTTGACCATTTTTGAGAGACTGCTAAAATTTTGGGACCAGTACTGATAAATAGTTATCGATGATCATCTCATATATTTCTCTGATTTTGCTAAATATACGCATTTGATACAAATGTTACCGTAGAAGCTGTCTGTGATGTGTCCACTTGCTATTGAATAGTGCACTCTTGAGAGTAACCTATCAAAAACTTTAGATCAAATGCTGTACTGTTTGATGTATTGAACCTCTGCTTAATCTGGTGCCAGTTTCCCTGTGGTATAACCGGATTGGACTTTTCTTACGAACATTTACAAACTCAACGTTAGTAGCATTGAAGTTGAAAAGGGACCTGCATGATGCTTTATCTACCAGGGTTTTCCCCTGGGATTCAATTTGTGAGGTGGCCCCCTCTAGATTTTTTGCGACCGCCTCACAAAAAATATTAACGACATCGGCGCCTCACTGTTTCGGGGAAAGAATAAAACATGCAATGATTGCAATCCAATTGTTTTAACCCCTTGCCATCATCCGACATTGAATAATTGGCGGCGAACACTAAATAATAGCAACAAATGAAAGTTCTTCTGCCTATTAAACATTGCATTCATATCTAATTTATTGTTAGGACGATTGACATTAGGATGTTTAACAAACTTTTCCGGGTGACCATGCTGTCCCCATCCCCCCCCCCCACCCACTACCCCCAGGTATTCTCATGTTCTCCAGTGTCGACAAAACCATTTTTCGCCTCTCACACAAAAAATCCTAGGGGAACCCTGTCTACAATACATTACCAGTCCCATACACCAAACCATGAGACTTGCAGACTGCATCCCTTTTATACTTGAGTCTGTCGATACGAGCGAGTCTGCTTATACTATATGGTTCTTTAGACAAAACATGGAGGTCATTAGCATCAACTAAATGCATCTGAAAATACACAATTTTACTCCAATAGTAGTTAAACTTCCAATGACATTTAGTGGCAAAAGCATGAGTTTTCTGCCATGAGTGAGATGTTTTCTTCCTCCAAAGTAATGTAGCCTCTTCCAGCCAACAAGAGTGAAACAGGCCAGAACTGAACCTCCTCTCACAGGCTTCGGCTGTCCTGTTAAAGAATAACATTAAGCAGAATTGAAGTCTGGATATGTTATAGTCCAAGACAAAAAAATATAGAAAACATTTAAGTGCCATCAACATTTTTCTAGCTATTCCAATTTTTAAGATGTCCAACTTTACTTCGAAATATGCTTTTATCTCTGGAAATGCTCCTTTAAGGCTACATTGATGATGACATCAGCTCCTCGGTTCAGGCTTTAATGTTGATCCAATGTTTTATCAACTCTAATAACTCAACCAACAATTTTTTTTTTTTTTTTTTTTAACTTCATTGTAAACGAAAAGATCATCCTCGATGTACGACATCCAGTTCCCATTTGTCTTTGACTAAATTTTGTGCTACATTGTAAATTACTTATCATTTGAGGCCAGAAAAGTCTTACAATGATCCCTCATTGAGTTTTGAGTTTCATCTGAGGTACTGACCCAAAGGTCTGTGCATTAGACTTTATAGTTCAGTCACTTTAATTGATGAACCGCAACTGTTTAAAAAGGGTCATTTCTCAGAGATTAAAATGTGGTATTGAAATACAACCGAGACTGATACAAGCTTTTTGTTTTGTTGATGATCTACAGCGTATCAATATTAATCTTGTACCTGAAGTCCATCCTGTTAAATCTTCACCCTCCATGTAACGTTGAAATAAAGACTATACGATCCTTGTTTTGAATTTCATACTCCAGTTCGCCCTACATGATAGAGAGAGAGAAAAAAGGCATCAGCACAGGAGATCCAAATTTCATTTACAGTCAAAAAGTTTGTTCAGCTCTGTTCACATAGCCATTTTTATCCTTAAAGGTAAAACAAGCTATAGTTTTGTCATCTCTGGAAACTTTTTGGGCGATATAAAATTTGGAAACTTTCGGCACAATTTACAGATCGAAGCAAAGACATTGCTGATTACTCTTGCAAACAAACGAGAGAGGGTTGCTCTCAGTTTGATAAAGGTGGCCCAAACGTCCCCGATTTTCAGATTCAAAGTGTCCCCGGAATGTAATGGATTTTTACATGTACTGTCCCTTAAATTTGTGATACTAATTTCAAGTTTAACTGTTTAGCCTTCCATTCGTAGAAACCCCTTAAAATGTAAGCTGTGACTGTTCAATAGCATTTTCTGTTCAATAATGATAGTTAGCGTGTAATTCAAATGGAAAACATCTTTTTACACTTAATGATACCTTCACATCTCTTTAAATTCAATTTTTTTTATCTTTCATGAAGTATTATTTGATCATTATCCTCGAAGCATCAAAACACTAAGCACTAAGCAGTCATCAGTTTTCCACCCTTCGCTTTAACCATGCAGTGAAAATATCAAGATCATGGAATATCTTCGAAGCAATATGGTCACCTTAAACAAGATCAAACTCTGGGCACCTAGTTACACTGTGTTGATGCAGCCATTTGTTTCAAGATTTCACACCAGAATGTGCAATCAAACCTGTCACAATTAACTGTTGAATGATGTTTTTTTTTGTTCCCAGAATACAATGAAGTAATTATCTCAGTACTTACGACAAGCTCCCAATCAGCATCATTAACTAGGATGAGAATTCCAGGCCTCCTAGAAACAAAATTATGATACAAAGTTATGCAAAGTATATTAAACAGCCAGAAATATGACACACAACATGTATTCAAACAATGTACATTTGTTTCGTTTAATTAAGTCATTGCAATTATATCTTATTGAACTATTTTAAACTTTACATTATTTAAATGAGATTGTACTGACAGTAGTTACTAGTTTCACTGCAGTTGAAGAAAACTTACAGAGATCAAATTCCATTTTGGTGACTCATAAGATTTCCATTTTTAATTTTAAATAAAACTAACATACATACTCCTTTAACAGACACTTTACATAACTCTCATGAAGTTAATTTATACTTATTTCAAAAATAAATCAAAAATTAAAGTAAAATATGAAGATAAGTCATTTCAAACATTTTCTAATTTTTTACTCTTTGACATTTATGCGGATACTTTTAACATTGACTCACACTGTGTCTTCTTGGACAAATAATTCTGGTCTTTCCTTCAAGAGATTGTCTTTGATCCAGACTAGAAGTTTCCTAATGGTCCCTGTCAACAGGATGGTTGAAGTATAAAGAAAATGTTTGTTTGGTTAGACACATGTATTAAAATGCTTTAGTTAATGTACATTCAAATTAAATTAATAAATTGTACTTAATGATGATGACGATGATGATGACGATGATGGTGTAATACTAAATAGTCCAAGACCTATATAATGACTGTACAGCACAATATGGATGCTAACAAAATATTACTGTGGTAGGCTACTGGTGGTACAGTTCCAGTGTATTGCCCTACTCTTTCTTCTTTGCCTCCTTTCGACCAACTCCCTACTCCTCACTTGATGCCAACTTTGGGCTAGTACTGATGATCTTGAAGCATTTGCATCTGTAGTCTGGTTAAAGATTTTTTGTAAGGTTGCCAGAAAAAAAATTGTGACATCATGGCAAGGTGTTAAGTAACAGTACATATAGTATCTAGGCTCACCAGTACACTTACAAGGATTGTTGTCAAGGGGCAATTTCACGTCATGCTCCTTAACTCTGTCGAAAAGTAACTCCGCACCACCACTGAAAATGGAAAGGAAAGTGAACATACTTTGTATTTGCCAGTATCTGATTTTACAAAAACGAATATAGTTTTAAGCAAGTTGTATTTCTTTTATTGGATTTACAAAAGATGTTGCATGTTGCTGCATTCATGCTTTCCCCCCATCTTCTTCTGTAATTTCATTTCATTTCATTTCAATACTGTGTGCATAATCCACTCCACCATGCTACTGTATGAGCCTAGGCCTAGGGCCTTAGAAATATTGAATAGGCCTACCATTACGAGCAACCATGAGATAGTCTAACGTAGGCTACCTACGAAGCACAGACTTCACTAATAACTGTAATGAAGGCTAGTCATATACCGTATCAAGTAATATAAGGCTTCACTTAGGCCAGGTCTATCACTTGATAGTATCAGATATTGCTAGCCAACAATCAAAGTACAACGACGAGTACTGTAGCCTGTAGGCTAAGTAACTTTCGGTTACATGACACATTTCAAACTGTACAACCAACCTAAATTCCACGTGGATATCTATGTGTTGCTGACTGCTTTCCGCCATAATTGCTTTTTACTGGTCGAGGATTATGTATTTAAACTTCTGTCTGAACTTTGGTATGAAGAATGCATATAACAAGTAACAGTTAGTAGCCGAATGTTTTGCGCAACCCATACTAGTTATAGTTTTGTGACCTGGTGCACCGATGTAAAAAAAACCTCTTCAGACACGTAAGTCGTGACCAGTGTCAAGTGTTGCAGTCGTTATCAATTGATGTTTACAAATCGTCCCCGTTTTCGCGTAGTGGCGAATGTGCACTTTTGGCGAAATTGAGTTAAATATTGTTCTTACCTATTTCGAGGGTGAAGAATCGGTTGAGCCGGCTTAGAAGTTTTAAAACTGTCTATTTTTTTTCGTTTTTTCTGACTCATTTTTGACGAATGTCCACCTAATACCCACTCTCGTTTTTACATACTGACGAATACTTTAATCATTACAACCCCTCAGTAACACTATTTGTCTAAGGTCCATGCATTTTTGCATATCGACGAATATTACCCTTTGGAACAAGCCGAACATAACAACCATGTCATACTGACTTGAGAACTAACTAGCTGCCATTTGAAAACACCCAGGATTATGGGAAGGTAATATCTTTATTAGTTCACCTCGTCATTTAATTGATTAATACAGCATTTCATAGTAGACTTGAGTAACGCTATTTATCTCTACTGAATCGGTGTAACAGTGTGACTGTCGGTACATTTAATTAGAGCTGTGTGTAAATGAGGAAACAGGTGGTGTAAGTCACTGACGGACATTGATGACAATGGGTGTAACTCGTATAAAAATGATGAGTAAATCACTCAAATTTTAATTGTGACCGCGAAGACGACAATACCTAGACCAAGGTTAATTAATTTAAGCCATTCTTAGAGTTAGCCTAACCATACCTAAGGATTAAAGGGAAGGAATCCCAAACCATCATAATGAACTTATATCA